>JAUMHM010001139.1:0-18427 GCA_032362435.1 Melikaiella ostensackeni | reverse complement strand
CTCCACAAGGCTTTACGACTTTCACGAGGAGAAAGTCAACTCGTCGTCGGACACACTACGGCTTCATCCTCAGACCTTATTGCCCTCCTGCAAGGCAGTACGCTCCTACTGGCTTTGTTACTCCAACAGATAGCGATACGGATCATTCTAGACATCCCCCTTCAGAGCAGTTGTCATCGTTCACAGAATCTGTTGGAGTAGCAGGATTTCGTCACTCGTTCAAGCAATGAGATCATACTGAGAGAAAATCTTGTTCAGCATTATCAAAATAATAAAGATGCTTACATCACCTAATATCACTGTGGGATCAAACATATAATTATGCAGTGCGAGAACGTGCGAAATTCTGGTTCGCACCGTTGTTATCTGCAAAATTCTGTCGACGACATCAATTGACATTTGACTAGCTTGCAATTTCCGCTAAGCGAGAAATCGGACGAGTAGAGTCTGGTCTGTTGGATTCAAAGTTTCTCCGAAGTCACGTATCAAAGATTGAATGCTGGGGCCGTGGTACCGAACCGAATCAGGATTTGTACTCAGCGACCTCGAAAACATAGGATATGACCACTGTTGATAGGTTGATATGGCCACTGTTGTTCAACAATTGAGATTTCCATTCCGTCGAGTGCAGACTAAGCTAGAAGGCGTAGGCAGAAATTATCTCACGACTTCAAATTCAGAAGTCTCAATTTCAGTCGAATCGCTTTCAACTTAGAAACTCGATTGGTCGTGGACACACTTGAATGTTAGTAAGTTACGCCACATTAGTCACAGAATATATATAGAAAAATATAATATAATTCAAGAAGGATTGAGGAAGGGTCAAGCAGGAACACCAGCAGCACAGCTCATTATTTTTGGCTGGATGCTAGTTGGTCCTGCTCTTCTTTTGAATGTGAATCACATTCTGTTGGAACACATCATAGTGAGTCTCAACCAAGTTTAGCCAAAAGTCCCCGTTACTCAATTGTACTTTGCGCAATACAAGTCTGTGATGATATACAGAAAATTTAAGCAAAAAATTAAAATAATTGGTGGAGGGCTTTTCAAAAAAATCCAAATTTTAAAATCGAATTTTCTTCAAAAGTTTTAGCTTACCATATGTTAAATGTAGGTAATTATGCATGGAAAGTGAATTTAAAAGTCTTATAAATATTCTTGTAAAATGATTACCTTGAGTTCCATGGAGGATTTTTATATTTCAAATTAGAAAATTCTTGCAAAGCTGTTTTTATCGAGTTTGAAAAGTCTTTTTATTTGTTTTAACAGGAAAGGGACTCTGAGTTAAACACATTGCTACAGAGGTAATTTTGCTATCAAGCAAAGCATATTCAGCTGAAATGAAAAAAAAAAGTTTGGTATCGAAATGAAATTTAATATTTAATCTATGAAAATGTATCAGATGGCGAAATTATAATCAAGCAGTCATATTTAACCGAAGCTTATACGTATACTGTCGGAAATGGTGAGAAGAAATTATTTATGTACCGATTTTGTATGTACAATTAAATTTAAAATAAACTAAAACTAACAGAAAATCGTGTCGCGCATCTCTCTTTCAATACTTAAATTTCGAAAATTTGAAATATAATAATAAAATAAAGCATACTTAATTTGAATTATTTTCTTATATTTTATAGTAATATTTCATTTTGATGATTGAAGGGAAAGAAAAATTACTGAACTAATTATAATTTATTAATAGAATTATCGACTTGGAGATACCATTTGAATATTCATACTTAGAACTTACGGAGGAAGCTACTACCTCAGGAATTTTATTGGGATTCATACTCCTCTTTGGAATAGGTCATCGCCAAATTCGTAATATGCTTAATTGGTAAGATAAGACAGCCATTCGCGAGAAAACTGGCTTTGAAACAATCCACGCACGTTATATGAACCACGATGCAAACGCATTTCAACTGCCGGTTAGATCTAGCGGTAGCGCTCCAAATTTGTTAGCGCAAAGTATGGCTCCACTATTACTCCCTGCATTTTTGGAAATTTTTTTTTCAATAAATTGTTCCTTCTACAACTGACTATTAAATTTATTCAAATCAAGCCGAAATATTTATTTTGAACAATTTATTTCATATGAAAGATGGGTTTTTTCAACCTTTACCACTTTTACTTGAAAAAAAGTTTTTTTGTATAAAATTCTAATTTTTCTTTATTCAATTGAATATTTATATCTTGGTTCTTATTATATTATGAGATAACAATAAAATGTATAAAAATGATATAATAGGAATAAAGAATTAATTCACCGTCGAGTCGTCGCTTCTCCATTGTTTATTGCAAAACGCGGAGTTCAAACCTCCAAAAATTTTTTAAATTCCGAATCCTTCTTGCGAATATTTATTAACAAGACTGTAAAAACGCAACACCTTTTGTACAAAAAAAGTTACTCCTTTTGATTCCTCGCCAAATTTCTGTTACAGTCTTGTAATAAATCTATCAAAAAAGCTTAACGTTTGCGAAACCCAACGAACTTCTTTTCTCGAAAAGTTATTAACAATATTAAAATAACATAACACTTTCTCTATCAAAACCTCAATTTAATACTGCTCCACGTCGCATTCAGGCCGTGTGCAGTGCCTAAACGTAACGTGAAGCAATATTAATGGAGGCGTCGAATTCACCTTTTCGTATAGAATCAAGGGAGAGTAAAAAAACTTCACAACTTCTCAGACACTTGGCAATTTTTTGCTACAGGTAGCAGTTTACCGTCATAATCAGACAATTCGCATTTCATTTCTTGGTCAAATGACTACCGAAACAACGTTGAAAAGAGTAATTTTTAATCATGCGACCGGAAGTGAAACAGTATTTCCTGGAAGCAAGGAGAAGTTTTAATAATTCGCCGCTATGCTACTATTTCATTTCTTTCACATTAACTGCCGAACACAATTCTGCCGTATTAAGGAAAAACTCACTCAAGTGACTTTGCGATTACGGTTTGTTGTCTCATACCAGGCAATGGTATGGTCGATCTGAAAGACAATGTCACTTACGTAAGTTTTTCCTTAACACGGCAGAATTGGGACACATTTTTATAATTTTCTTGAGTGCATCGCGAGAATCTAACTATAAAATACTTTCTCACGCTAGAATATTCAAACTTTTTTGCTTATATTCCTTCTTCGTATCTTCGATCTTTAGGCCCAACATTGTCACTTTCTGCGGTGTGTTGCACAGAAAGATAAGCTGTGAAAAGTTTCGGCCTCCATCAGTGTCAAATTTCAGTTATACTTCGGCTACTTTCCGTTCCTCTTTGAAGTGTTTTATCAAGCCAGATAAATCATTTCAATAAACTACTGATTCAGGCGCATTAGAATATATGCTAGCTCTTATGTTGATGAATCTGAAGTTTTCAATGAATTGAATCTGTCCCCAAGTGAGAAATCCGCGCCGTCATCCGCTACCTCGTCGTGAAGGGAAAATCTCCGTTGGAGGTATTTAATGAGATAAAATCTGTTTATGGTGCACACTGTACGCCTGAAACCAAAGGACAGTTCGAACAGTGGCGTCACACAACTCCACCCTCAGCCAAAAAATTCAAAACCACCATTTCAGCCAAAGAAGTCATGGCATCCATGTTTTGCGACCACAAAGGCATAATTTTAATTGAATTTTCGCCTCAAGGGGAGACCATCAACGCAGCAAGATATTGTGAGATCCCAAAAAAATTAAGGAGAGCGATTCAGAATAAAAGGAGAGGCATGCTGACAAAGAGAGTCTGCCTGTTGCACGACAATGCAAGACCCCACACGGCCGACGCCACGAAGCAACTTTTGGACTCATTCGGATGGGATGTTTTGAACCACCCTGCGCATTCCCCCGACGTGGCGCTCTCAGATTATCATCTTTTCACTTCCCTGAAGATGCACATGGGTGGGAAAAACTTTTCAACGGACGAGGAAGTGAAAGGGCAGGTTGAGAAGTGGGGGAAGGAAGTGGCGAAAGAGTTAATTGAGGCAGGCATAAAAAAATTGATCCCTCGCCTCACCACCTGCATTGAGAGGGATGGCGACTGCGTGGAAAAATAACGTACGCCGATACAATTGTAACCATGTAATTTTTTTTCTAAATGAATTTTTTTAAGTCTACAAAAATCGAGTGTACTTACTTTCTGGACGTCCCTCGTACCTTCAACAGTTTTCTTGTTCTTAGTGGCCACTCGAAATGCGTAAGCGATTCTCAGTGTTTCTAGTGATGTTGGGAAACAGTTAGTAGGGCATCCTTTTTCTTCTCCATTTTATTTTGTAATAGAACTGAGGCTACTTGTTCTCTTCCTTTCTTGGGTGTTTGCTCAACCGAATCTACTAAATTCTGAAAATAACTTCCCGAATTACATGTGACATTTTTTTTCCCAACAATACTTGAGCAGTTCGTAAAGCGTTTCTCGTAATTCAATTGAGATGCTCCAGATTTTTAGATAGTGTTGGCTTACATATACTTATAGTTCTGTTCGCAACATCAGCGAATACTTTTTTATAGGACTGAAGGATTTTACCCATCACAGGGCTGTTACTTAAATCGTATGAAGACATTCTGGCAATCTCGCACAGTCGACAATCACATTTTTCACCCACTTTGTTGTTAATAATGGGACTTCGCAACATGTGACATTTTGTCAAAGAAAACATTACTCTGAACAACATCAATAAATGACAGATATTTTCAAAGTAACAAAAGAACATATGAAAAAACAAAGAAATAAGGAAAATCCCCAAAAAAAAAAGACTTTATATTCGATTAAATCAGTTTTGCAAGAATTTTCTAATGTCAGATATAAAAAACCGCCATAGAACTCTGGATAATAATTTCACATGAACATTTCATGAGACTTTTTCACTCCATTTCTCATGTAAAATAACCCTTGTGAAAAAATAAAGACCTTTCAGAAAAATTCAAATTTTCCTTTCTTTAAAAAAAACCCCTTCGACCAAAATTTTTAATTACCTTCTAGTTGAAAATGTCTTATTGATACTACAAAACCCGTCTCAGAACTCAAGGTAATCATTTTACAAAAATATTTCATTAGACTTTTTTACATCATTTTTCATGCAAAGTAACTGACATATAACGTAAACTTCAAATTTAAAAAAAAATTGAATTTTTTGAAAAAGTCCTCCAACGATCATTTTTTTTGTGCTCAAATTGTCTGTATATCATTACAGACTTGTATTCCGCAAAATACCCTTGAGTAACTACACCTTTAGGTGAAACTTGGTTAAGGCTCACCGTGACATTCTCGTGATAATTCAGGGCTATATAACGTTTGCCTGCCTTTCAAAAAACATTCCATATCAAAAATTCTGTTTCAACACAACCTTTCCAAAAATTAGGTCTTTCATGGGATCCCATAAAAGATTCTTTTCTTATTCGAGTTAACATTATGCAGTCAAACGTTTATACTAAACTTGTTGTGCTTTCCACTATAGCACAAATGTACTATCCATTAGTTTTTCTAACTTCTGTGGTAGTTTGCGCTAAAATTTTCATGCCAGAGCTTTGGCAATTTCGAGCTTATTATGATGATCTTCTCCTAACAGAGCTTAAGAAAAATTGCATATATATTGCTCTGGTCTTTCCAATCTTCGAAAAAATCGATTCCGTTGTGGACGCATGTACGATAAAAAACGCTAAACTTCAAATACACGGATTTGCTGACGCCTTGCAACAAGCTTATGCTGCAGTTGTATATTTTTTTGTATTTCAAGCAGGTCAAACCTTCATTACGATGCTTTATTCTAAATCTAGATTTGCCCCAATTAAGCCAGTTCTAATTTCACGTTTAGAATTGTTTACTGCTCTGCTGCTTTCACAATCCATCGAATATGTTCAACATTCATTAAATGTAGAATCAATCACCATTAATGCATGGTCAGATTCTTCAGTAGTATTCAGAAATGTTTGGTTCCCTCTGTTTCCTCTGAGCTTGAAGATCATTAGTTATGGTGGAATGGTCCATCATGGCTTTCGCAACCACATAAGTTTTGTCCATTACATGAAAATGTACCATTGAATTCCGAAAAAGAGAACTTCGAAATCCATTGAAAAACTATTGTTGACCATGCAACAGCAATTAATTGTCCATGAGATTTATTCTAAAAATACTCTTTGTGGTCCAAACTCATAAGAAATACGTCCATCGGCTTCGAAACATCTCAATTGGAGACATAGATCATATTTCATGGGCACGAAAATTCTGGTATAAAAATGGTAAAAATGAAATATTTTCACTTGCAATTTCTCACTTATCAGAAAGTGTTAAAATCCCTTTCAAAAGTTCAATAAAAGAGCTAAAGCCGTTTTTTTATCAGGACGGAATTTTTTGCGTAAAAGGAAGACTTGAGCATCTGCTCTATCTCGCACAGAAAGACATCCACTTATGTATTCTGAGTAAACATTAATTGGCTGAACTTGTAACACTGACAACTGACAACATGAGTTCTTTTCCAAGAATTCTGGATTGTAAAAGGTTGACTGTTAATTTGGCGCATGTCAAAACATGCGTAGTTTAATTCAAATATCGATAAACTCTCATGACGCAAATTTTGAGTACCTTGCCACCTGTACATGTGACGCCATTTAGGACTCCTACACATTGCGGCGTTGATTAGGCTTAACCTATGGACATAGGCCTCTCAAAAGTTCGTAAAAGTAAAACTTTTAAAGCTTATATCATCATTTTTGTATGTTCTGCAATACAATTTATTCATATAGAACTAGTCTCTGATTACACTTCAGAGGGCTTTATCACTACTGTTCGACGTGTCAGTGGTCGTCGAAGGTCTTCAAATATCATATACAATGATAATAGTACAACTTTTCAAGGTGCCAATCGTGAACATCGCGACGTCTTCAAAACAGTGATTACTGACCCGGAGCTCCGCGATACTTTTGGAACAGACGGAATGGAATGAAAGTTCATTTCATTTCGAGCATCTCATTTTTGGGCTGGTTTAAGAAGCATTGAACATCACCTTTGGCGCATGATGGGATCTCACTTGCTTACGTTTTAAGAACTTACTATTCTTTCGTGTCAAATTGAAGCAAGTTTGAGTGCACGTCAAATCATGCCAGCATCTTCAGACCCTGAAAACTATACTCCCCTAACTCCGGGTCATTTTTTTATCCGTTGGTCCATTAACAGCCAGTGCAGAAGCTTCGTTGTTAAATTTGACTGAAAATAGACCCAATCGTTGGCAATTTATACAAAAACGGCTCGAACGATTTTGTCATTTGTTGTCATCGAACTACCCCAACACCCGTCCACGAAGGGCTTCATAGACGCGACCTTAAGCTAATTTGAAAATTAATGATCTTGTAACCATGAAGAAGGAACACTTACCACCGAATAAATGGGCTTTAGGTAGAGTTGTTTCCTGTCATCCAGGTAAAGACGGTGAAGTTCGTGTTGTGAGCGATCAAACTATCCACGTTTCTTATGTTATCAATAATTATAAGAGTTATTAAAGGTATATTTTGAATAAGAGTAAGCACATATCTGCCCGGCTCATGATTGGCCGAGGCGGGCGGTTATAATGTAGCATATGTCCAAAATGTAAACATCCTGATTTTGCAAAATGACAATATCTGTGTCATCCCATTTAATTATTGCATTAGGACCTGAGTATAATTCTTCTTTATTTCACTACTCTCTTACTCACATTACTTGATTAATGTGTCATGATCTGAATATTATTCGTTTTCTTAATTTTATTACTCAATTTGTCACTTCATTTATTATGAAGTCAGCGAATTGAGCAATGTGAACCAGATTATTCGGTCAATATGTAAAATCTCCTAAAATTTGCGTAGTATCATGCGTTGTAATAGCAAAGTTTCACGCATTCGTAACCAGATTCGCTCATCTGAGCAAGAGCAAGTAACTTCAAGTCACACCTGTGACAATTATTTTAATTGAACAAACTCTTCGGTAATTTCTTAAGATCTTGATTGTGATACTTGACCTAAGCTTCCCTGGTGAAAGCTTCTGACTCATTCGGAATGAAAATGCTTCCGTCTAAGCCCGTCTAATTCCGAGCAATTGAATCCGTTTCATTCCGTGTGCATGCGTAATCTGTTACCGAATCATTCCAAATCCAGTTCGTTTGAGTCTGTGAAGTATTTCATAAGTCCAGCCCGAACCATTCTGTTTTATTTCGAAATTTATTCCGAATGTTCTAAGGGAAATTTTATAAGTATTTTAATATTATGTTGTTGTACAGGCGGGCAAGAAGCCCCAACCGAGCTTCCCTGGCGCTCAAGCTATAAAGCCCATTGTGCCATACCCTTAACTATTGTCGAAATAGACCAGCGACCACCCAGCAGTAGTCTCCTCGACATGGAGACCTTCTCGCAAGGAGATCGCCAACTCTTTTCCGGGACTCTCATAATCGACTAGTGACCCTCAAGCATAATCCTCTCGACATGGAGCCCTTTACCTGGGAATCCACCAGCCTCTCTTGAGGGGACCCACAGTTTAAGGTGGGTTCCGAACCATCGAAGCCCCGGTAGAAGTATATAGAAAAATTTCTATTGGTACTATCACAGGGACCGAACACCAGTCCTCCTGCTCGGAAGCCTGACGCGCTATCGCCTGAGCCACCGGGACTTCATATTTTAATATTAAATAAGAGTAAATACTTTAAAATAAACAGTAGTATAATAGATAATGAATAAATGATGAAAAACAAGAAGAATATGGATTTTAATAAGAATTTCGATGAGGGCGAAATCAGTCAGAACTCAATTTCACTCCGAAACTTTCACTAGGGTTCATTTGGTTTTCAATAAAGTATTTTTATTTCTTATTGAAATCAGTGAGTTTTGTGATGATCTGAATCTGTAATAAAGAATATAGGTTCTCATTTGAAATTTTGAAGTTACCCTCCCTCCCGCCCCCAGGGGGTGAGGGGTGGGGTACAAACGAAAAGAACTTCATAGCCCTTGTAATTCCCTTGTCATCTACCTGGAGCAAAGCGAATCTGAAAGAGACCGGCGTAGTCCACACCAGAGTGTGTGAATGGTCTACAATTCACAGTGCGAAAATTAGATAAGCTACCCATTAATTGTTGGACAACCGTAGATCTCTGACGTACGCAAATAACTAATTGGAGCTTGATTGACGCGAACACATAGTCGCAGAATACCAGAACCATCCAGAAATGG
Source organism: Melikaiella ostensackeni (assembly GCA_032362435.1). Classification (NCBI taxonomy): domain Eukaryota; kingdom Metazoa; phylum Arthropoda; class Insecta; order Hymenoptera; family Cynipidae; genus Melikaiella; species Melikaiella ostensackeni. The sequence continues at coordinate 9,241 of JAUMHM010001139.1, read as the reverse complement.
ATTCAAAGTTTTTGAAAAAGAACTTTTGGAAATTGATTCACCTGATTTTAAATTGTTAATTTCTGGAGCAAAGGCAGTATTTGGTACCTGTAAGATCCACCACTTACGGGCTTCCGTAATTTCTACCGATGAAAGAAAAGGAATTGGAGAGAATTTTTCAGAATCAAGAAACTCTCTCATTTTCTTACGTAGGGCTTCAATAAATCGTTGAAAGTAAGCCGTAACTCTAACTAATCTTGGCTAAGACTCAAATTCATCCGCCAAATCTGACTGTAGAGGTTTCTCCTTCACAATATGATGGACGACTTTAGCCTCCGAAGAGGACTTTTGTTCAAGGTCAACTCTAGATAGTAAAGGAGGATGTAAATCCGGCCAACTTGTGGAAGGACGTGATAACTAAGAGGGCCCTTGCCACCATAATTGGTGATTTAGAGCTCGTACCGGAAGAAGACTTCTTGAAGAACAGTCTGCTGGGTTGTTTCCAGTTGGAGCATGTCGCCACTTAGTACGTGGCACAAATTTGTGAATATGTGCAACTCTATTAGAGATGACAGTAGGCCATATTGAGGGATGCTTACTGTGCCAGGCCAAGATTACCGTGGAATTGGTATGACAATACAATGCAATATGCTCAGAGTTCATTGTCTTAATAATAAAACGTAAGGCTTTAGCTAATAACTGTGCCCCACATAATTCTAATCGTGGTATGCTCACCGTAACAATTGGAGCGACCTTTGTTTTGGCATATAACAAGGCTACTTGTTTACCCTCATCTTCTTGAAGAATGCAAAGATAAATAACAGTGGAGTAGGTTCTCACTGAAGCATCCGAGAATCCGTGAAGCTCGCATCCCAAACTAGATCGCGATAGTTCAGTCCATCTGGACATCAATATCTGCTCAAGTTCTGAAAGCTTACTGTAATATGAATTCCAATGATTGAGCAAGTCCTCGGGAAGAGGATCATTCCAATCCAATTTACGAATCCAAAGTTCCTGCATAAATCTTTCAGCTACTATTATGACAGTAGACAACCATCCAAGTGGATTATAGAGCTTTGCAATAACCTAGAGAATTTTCCTTATGGTGGGCTGTTCGATAGGGTGAGTTTTGACTCGAATTTTAAAATTATCCGAAACTGGATCCCAGCGCAAGCCTAACACTTTCAATTGAATGTTTTCGTCAGAAAGAATATCAAAAGCCCTTTCATAATTACCTTGATGGCAGTCAGATAAAGTTTGTTTATTATTGAATGCCTATTTTCTTAGATGGAATCCTCCCTTCTCTATCAACTGTGTCACCTGTCATCTTAACTCTTTAGCTTTCTCAACGTCATCTGCTCCAAAAAGAACATCAGCAACATAGAGATTGTCTTCAAGAATAGGTTTAGCTAGAGGAAAATCTAAAATGGCGTCAATAGTGATGATAAAATAATTGTGTGAAGTCAATAATTACTGAGTAATTAAGAATTAAAGATTAACTAATCAGAAGCACGCCTTAGATAGATGACAGTCCATGTGTCACCGACGAGATTGTGTGCGAAGAGAAACTTAGGTCGTGTGATTTCGTCTTTGCAGGAGGTTGTGAATGTCACTTATTCAACTTCGCACGGCTGAATCAAGGTGCACACGTTTTTTTCAAATTCTGTAGAATTCTGCAAAAGTCTTCTGAATTCTTTTACATTTTTTTAATTTTCTTAAAATCTTCAGAATGCAGGTTGAATTTTTCAAGCTTTTTTTCAGTATTTTGAATTCTGTGGAATTCGGATGAATTGACATTACAATTCACCGTGAATTCTTTTGAATTCTCAGAATTATTTTAGATTCTCTGAACGCTTTCGAATTCTTCTCATTCGCCTGACATTATAAATTTATCTTTAATTCTTTGAATCTATTTTTGGGATTGTAATTCATCTGTAAATCGTCATTTTATTGTACTCCACAGATACACGCACGTACAAAAGATGGCTAAGTGTTTGAAATTTGAAAAACGTGTGATTATTGTCAGAAATAAAGAACTAAACTCGATCATGAGATTGGAACAATAATTTAAAAAAATTTATGGGCAGCTTTTCAATTGAGCGAGGCAACAAAAAGAGTCTATTTCGACGTAAAACACGAACCTGCTTTTAAAACATGGCTAAGTGTTTAAATTGTAGGAGACTTGTGATTATTTTTGAAAACGAAGAACTAAACTCGATCACGAGATTAAAACGACGGTTTGGTATGTTCTTTGGATAGTGTTTCTATCAAGGAAGAAAACAGGTGAGTTTCTACTTTGATGATAAATTCTTATCTATTTTTTTAAATTAATCAGAGTCACCAAAGATAGAAGTTTTTACACTTCTCATGATTTTTAGAAAATAAAGCTTTACCCCCGGCGACATGATTGGAATTTGAAGTTTACGAGGTAGTTTTTCGATCAGGGAAGACAACAGAAGAAGTTTGACTTCAATGACGGACTCTTATCTATTTTTTAAGCCAATAAATGTCACCAAAGATATAAATTGTTTACACTCCTCATGATTTCCAGGAAATAATGCTTTACCTCCGGTGACATGATTAGAACTAATATTTCAAAAGTTTTGTGGTTAGTTTTTCGGTCAGTCATGACAACAGACAAGGTTTTTTTTCTTAATACAAACTCTAATTTCATTTCTTACAAAACAATAAATGTCACCAAAACTAGAAATTATTCACACTTTTCATGATTTTCAGGAAATAATGCATTACTCCCGGTGGAATTGATATTTTAAAAGCTTTTTTGGTAGTTTGTCAATTGAGGAAGGCAATGAGGGGAGCCTAGTCTTGACGTTAAACACTTATGAGCTTTTAAGGAATGGCTGAGTGTGAAAAATTGACGAAACTTGTGACTATTTGGAAAATAAATAAATAAACTTGATCTCGTGATCGAGTTTAGTCCTTTATTGTCTTAAATAACAGCAACTTTCTTGATTTTTAAACACTTAGACATTCTTCAAAGGTTCGTGAGTGTTTTTCGTCTCAGCTAGACTATATTCGTTGCCTTTCTCATTCGAAGAACCACCCGAAAAACTTTTGAAACCGTATTTTTAATCTTATGATCGAGTTTAATTCTCCATTTCAAAACATAATTCAAAAGAATTCAGGTAGTTCAAGATAAATCAAGTAATTCAAAATAATTCAGATAATTAGAAAAAATTTAGATAATTCAAAAGAATTTAGAGAATGCAAAAGAATTCAAAGAATTTATAAGAATTCAGAGAATACAGAATGTACTCTGAGAATTGAAAAAAATCCAGAGAATTCAAAACAATTCTGAGAATACAAGGAATCCAATTCAGAAAATTCAAATGTATTCGAATGTTTAAGCTGATGTTATGGTTTTCGACCAAGATTCAAGTAATGAAAATATGTTGGTTTTTCGGTTTTTTGGTCATGCATTTCGAGTCTTAAAAAACGACGTTTCGCCCACTTAACGTAGGGCCTCATCAGGTTGATGTAATTTCCCATGTCATAGACGTGATAAATACAACGTAAATGAGTAACTCAGTTATTATAAGCTAACATTGCCGAAACATACAGAACATTAATTAAATTGCTCGTTATAAAATTGCAAAAATTTTTGTGAATTATACATTTTTTTTTCATTTTCACACATGGCAAGGCTGATTTTCATTTAAATATAATAATAAAGATGGGCCGACACATGTTAAACATACCACAATGCGCAGTGCTGACCTTGCGAGACCCATCAACGTTTCCAGATATGCACTCCTGGTTAGGATTACAAAAACATCCACATATCCCTGGCTGTTATATTCCTGCTCATTTAGCCTTCGAAGGGAGCCGTCGACTAGAATGCCCCACAGGAGGCGTGACAGAACAGCCCACTGTGGGCGTCCCCGCGGTGTTGCTCCCCTTACTAGGGCTTTAATCCGCACGGTTTCGATAAACCTCTGGCGTGGTATGCTTTCTATCCAGCTTACTAGCTCGCCTGGCATGACGCACCTTGAAAACCTCCCGACAGATGACTTCCGGAGGGGTATTGCTTAAGGCGTCTTCTACATCCAAGATGGTGACCACAGCATACACCCCCTGCTTAAGCTGCTGCTCTAATTTTGTTAGAAAAGTATTAAGCGCAGTTTCTACAGAGCAATCCGCCTGAAGGGCGTGCTGCCCTCTGCAGAAAACATGCTAAGAGCACCTTATCCCTGATATATCTCTCGACAAGCTTCTCTAGCGTCTCCAAAATGAAGGATGTCAAACTACTCAGTCTGAAATCTTTAGCAGCAGTGTAGCCTTCTTTTTCAGGTTTGAGAATGAAGACTCTTCTGCCATCCTTCAATGCCGAAGGCATGTGTTTGAGAGCCCATGACTTTTTGTAGGAGCATTGGATAGTCGCAAACTACACCTGATAAATTAAAGGATCAGAAGGACCCGACAGCCCATTCCACCTATTTGATATCAACGACCCTAGCGGCGAAACGGCAGTCGGCCTTCTCTCTCTCCTGGTTCCAGAATTCCTCCTCCCGACTGCTTTGGGTTCGCTGGAAACCTGGGAAGCGGGCTTCCATCAGATGGTTCAGGGTTTCTTCTTCATCTTCGACAAACTCACCACCATCGAGTCTCATGAGCCCAAGGCGAGCCTCCGGATCTTTTGCCACGATCTTATGGAGCTTCGCTGTCTCCGGAGTACCTAAATCCTTCTCGCAGAAGCCCCTCCAGTCTACCTGTATGTAAGTTCTAATGTTCTTCTTCTATTCATTCTGAGCCATCCAGTAGTTGTCCCAGCCTAAAGACAGTTTGGTTTTCTGTGCCCTGCTCTACATCGTTCTAGTCTCCTTACGGAGAATCTAGATGGGTCTTCCAGCATTACGCCCCTTTCCTAGATTTGACTGTACTTGCAGGGCATTCGTTCTCATATGATGTAATCAGAATCCTCCGCATAAACTCTGCGGCGTGCTCTATCTCATCTAAGGTACTGTAGTTTGTGGGGAATTCCACCAGCCCACCTTTGAGTTCCTTATTGTATGAGTGCCAAAGTGTACTCCTGGGATTTTAAACTGTGATACAGATTCATGCATTTACATATGTCACGGAAATGTATAAGAATACAATCTACCCATGGGGTGATGATCGGGACAGATGACGCATCAACTGGAGGCTTACGGTAAAGGAAGCTACACAAATACTTTTGTATCTGGTGGTCCCAACTTTTATGCTTACGACGTACTCCCTTCCGGCGGTTAAACTCGCCAGGATGGCAAAATTAAGGGGATAACTTTGAATTATAAAAATTCAAATGTTTTCAATTTCGAAACCTCACGATCCTGATTCTCCATAAGTTTAAATATTCAAAAGTTTCTTTCTTTAGTTCTTTTTCAGGAATTTCAAATAATTTTTCATACCTTGTGATATCATTTAGTAAATTGTTCATTTTTTTTATCATAATTTTTTTCATTAGGAACAACAGTGACATTGCCTTTGTCTGCAAGTGTAATCAACAGTTGTTTATTAGTTTTAATGGAAGATTGTGTGCTTTTTATACTTCGTGCCAAAACCCTATCAAACTGATAAATTTTATTACTGTGTGAAATATGTTTTGCCGCATTGAAAACTCTATCCCTAAGCATATCCCGATCATCTGCATTTTCAATCAATCCAATATTAGACTCAACATCTTTAACTTAATCAAAGACTATATTTCGTTTATTCGTTAGAAAGCATGAACTAAATCTATTTCCTAACCTCAAAACGTCATTAATGTCATCAGAAATTTGTCACTTAAATTCACGATCCAAGGATCACTATGATCTGCATTGATTATATCCTTGTATTTATTGATATTTAATTGTTCATGAGGATTACTATTGAAAAGTAAATTTCGAAATTTTTTACTTAATCTTTGCGAATTTTGAAAAACTTTATCTTTATTACTAGGATGATATTCTAAAATTTCACTATAGATATTAGATGGTAAAGAGTTTCTCAAGTTAATCTTAACATTATTGGAACTCTTAGTAAGAAATTCTAAATGAATAAATGAATGTTTAAATCTTTGATCTCATCATTCAATAAACGACGTTCCAAGGAGTCTACCATTAAGTGAACATGATTCTAAACACGATAACTAAGAAACTGTAAATTTTTCAAATTGTTAGTGGCATTAGTGATATTTTTTGGCAATAATTTGTGACTGCGACAGTCAACCAAAAAACTTTCTCTGGCTTTAACATTATGAATTGTTTTGTTTAAATTACTGTATTTTTTCACATCAATGAAAGAGTTAGAAAAATGTGTTTTAATTTCATTAAGAAAAATGATAGTATGTGTTCAAAAGAATATGATAATCAAAAAGAGAGCAGAAAAGACTTGTAAAATTGACGGAGGATTGAGATTATAATACTATATCATGTCAAAAAAATTATACTTATCATTAGATGGTCAATGGTAAAGTGCGATGTTATACGTCTGAGTATATAATTAATTATTATGAATAGAGGTTAAAATGTATAATGACATACTTCAGATCAGATAAAAAAACCTCGATGCTGTTAAGAAGATCCTTCATTGATGAACATGAAGTGGCAAAGATGTAGAGAGTAGTGTCGTCGTAACAAGTGAGAAATATGAGGTTCCTTAAATTTTAAAATAAAAAAAGATTTTAAAGTCGAAGTAACCTACGCTAGGAGCCCTCGTGAATCTCGCCTTACTACAATCACGAATTGGAGCAGTTTGTGAATTCGTATAAATTCATGAAAAGTAATATAATCTTTAAATATCATATTCGCCCAAATTCAGCGAAAAATTTTTAGGGGAACCAATTCGTGTGTATTCATCAGCTCAAATTAATTTCAGTGCAGGGAAATTCAGTTCAATTCGCCCGGCCTAAAGACGAACTCCAATTTGCCTCAATTCATCAGCGCAAATGCAGTTAATGACTAGTTCATTCAATCGAATTCGTAAGGTATAACCAACGCGCTAGCCATAGAGGATTCGTTGTAAATATCTGTCAAAAAGTTCCGTAGCTCACTGGTCGACCTCTGGACTCATACACTTGGGATCGCTGGTTCGAGTCTTCAGACATGCACTTTTGATTAATTTTTGTTGAAATGACCTTGACCACGAATTAAGGCCAATTGACATGCATTCCATTCGCGCGGGCTCAATTCGCTTCAACGAATTAGCAAGATTCGGACGAATTCAAAAACGTTAATTTGCCGCGATTCGTCGCAATTAGTATTTTTTTAATGCGTAATGAATCTAATATTATGTTGTATAATGGACTATAATAATTTGGTCAGTTATTATATTCAAGCAATTATCACCCTCTCTCTTAATGAAGAACATCTCTGCTACAAATATTTTTAGCTCATTAGGCAGATTCCTTTTCACAAGAACTAAAGAACATCATGATAATTTCAGACAGAATCCAAAGAACCATAAAGTTATTGCGAAACATCAGGTTGAAACGGGTTATCAGTTTGATTGAAAACATGTATTGGTTTTACACCATGAACCTAATGAGTTTCAAAGATTTGTAGCAGAAATGTTCTTTATTAAGTGGGAGGTTGATAATTGTTTAATACAATAACTGATCTAAATAATTATAGTCTATTATACAACATAATATTAGATTTATTAATTTAAGATATAATGTTTTAGACTCTTACACTTATCATCATATTATATTTTCATTATTTTTATAAATTCATTAGTCAGTAATAATAGTCATTAATCAGTAGCAAGTAAAAAATATGAGGTTCCTCAAATTCAAAAATAAAAACAGATCTGAAAGTCGAAGTAACAAATTATTGGTAGGAAAAAAAATATTCAACTGCTCTTCTACATCTTTGTCACTTCATGTTCTTACCTTCTCTCACTCGATGTTGAAGTTCAATATGGAGCAGAATGCTCGTTCTGTCTCTCCTTTTAAATTTAAATTCAATCTTTTTTTGTTAATTAATTTTCAATGTTCTGTCATGAATTTTTCTTTATTGATGGACTTTACTATCTTATTTGTCAATAAAAACTACAGGTAAATGATTTTTCATTTTTATTTTAAATATTTCAACTTCATTTTTCTAGATCGTATATGTTTCGTTTTGTGATTAAAATTATATTTTTCTCTAATTTACAATATAATGGCTTTCACAGAACTAACTTTGAGAAGAGAATTTCGAAACATGATTTCTTGTCAACTGATATATTGACTTTTATCTGCATGGACTTAATTTTGACACAGGATTTATGTTTTTCTGATGAGGAGAGCATTTGACTCTCGAAACGTCAATAAAGGATCTTCTTAACAGCATCGAATTTTTTTTATCTGGTCTGAAATATGACATTATACAGTTCAATCTCTATTTATAATTAATTATATACTCAGACGTATAACATCGCACTTTACCATTTACCATCCATTAATAAGTATAATTTTTTTGACATGATATAGTATGATATTCTTAATCCTTCGTCAATTTTACTAGTCTTTTCTGCTCTCTTTTCAATTATCACATTCTTTTGAACACATACTATCATGTTTCTTAATGATATTAAAACATATTTTCCTATCTCTTTTATTGTTGTGAATAAATAAATTAATTTAAACAAAACAATTCATAATATTAAAACCAGAGAAAGTTTCTTGGTTAACTGTCGCAGTCACAAATTATTGTCAAAAAATATCATCAATGCTACAAACAATTTAAAAAATTTACAGTTTTTTAGTTGTCTTGCTAAGAATCATGTTAACTTCATGGGAGGCTCCATAGAACGTCGTTCATTGAATGATGCGATCAAGGATTCGAATATTCATTTAGAATTTCTCACTAAGAGTTTTCGTAATGTTAAGATTAACTTAAAAAACTTTTCACCATCTAATACCTACAGTAAAATTTTAGAATATCATCTTCGCAATAATGATGAAGTTTTCCAAAATTCACAAAAATTTTTAAAAAAATTCAAAATTTACTTTTCAATAGTAATCCTCATGAACAATTGAATATCAGTAAACACAAGGATATAATCACGGCAGTTCATAGTGATCCTTGGATCGTGAATTTAAGTGACAAACAAATTCCTGATGACGTTAATGACATTTTAAGGTTAGGAAATAAATTTAGTTCATGCTTTCTAACGAATAAACCTAATATAGTTTTCGATTTATTTAAAGACGTTGAGTCTGATATTGGATTGATTGAAAATGCAGATGATCGGGATATGCTTAGGCATAGAGTTCTTAATTCGTCACAACATTTTT
>JAUMHM010001084.1:0-18432 GCA_032362435.1 Melikaiella ostensackeni | reverse complement strand
TTGTAAAATAACAATAGAAACGGCAGACTTCGGCCTTCACTCAGACCCTCGTCATAAATTGGTAAAATTGCTTAGGGCCCATCTTGATGTCCGTTAATTTTCTGTTTACTTATACCATTAGAATGTGCCCAGGTCTACGTGACAAACTAGGATTCAAAACTACGCCCACTAAACCAATGAAATTTAAGGACTACCCCCACACTCTATGTCTCCCCACTTAATAGAAAATTTCACCACCAACTTGTAATTCTATGCCTTGCGAACAGCTCAGTTGAAAAGTAACTATCGAACCGACAATTATACTTCTCCATTTGTACCTATAGAATAAACGCTGCTGCTGTTTGATGAAAATTCGGTTCTTATTATCAGTAACCCATCATGAACTTGAAACGTTTACAAGTAAAAATCAACCAATAAATTATCTCAATACAAAAATGTTCACTTTCTATTAAACAATGGTTACTGTGACCATACCAGTTTTCTCCGCGTGTTAATGAAATATATGTATTAGGGGCATTCCATATGAGCGCAATGCCAAAAACAACTGTCTTTCACTTTTCTTCAAACTGCGGTAAAGATGCAGTACTATATGACCCTGTTGTAGATGCAAAATCATAAGCCACCATATTTCACGATTAGCGTAATATGGGGTGGGGAGATGTTGGTACACTTTGCTATGCAGATCGATTTTGATTGAAGTTTGATCGCGTCAAAATCAAATCAAATAAAGTTTGTAATTAACGGATTCGAAAACAAATTTGACATGCTTTGAGGAGGTGGTAACTGTTTCTTAAAAATATGTGTCCTTATAGTTTGCTGAAATTAAAAATTTACATTCAGAATATATCAAAACATGCATCCTCAGATTTTAATTGAATGCATGAATCAAGATAGCTGTTTAGTTGTTTAAGCGGGGGTTAGATTCTGAACTCAGATTTCTCGAGTCTTGCAATTAAATAATGATTTGAATTAATATCTGAAAATAAGCTGAAATGTCCATTATGTCCGCTGAGGGTTATAAAATGGAAATTCTTAGCTTTCTTTTGATATGCGTTTCATCAGAATTTGAGGATACATGATTTGAGATATCCATATAGAAGCTGAATTTTCAATTTCAAAAATATGTGGTAGTTTATAGTTCCGCACCTTCAGTAGGGTCCTATAGTAAGGGGGCGAAATGAGCATACGGGGTCAAATGAGACACTGAATTTTCTCTCAAGGTATGTGGTTTTTGTTGCTGTACTTTTCAGGAGCAGCAGAAATAATGATATTGAATTTCTCGAAAACAAAAAAGAAATAAATAATGTGAATGAATTAAGTATAAAGACGATCGAAATTTCGAAACCTGAACCCTATTATTCTGTAGTATTTTAAAACAGAAAGAAGCAGCAGTTAGAGCAGCTGTGAATGGTTCTATTCATAAATTTCATTTTTGGAGTTGACTTTTCAGCATATGGGTGATTCTCATCAAATATGCACATTTGTGTAACCGCTGAATATTTCATTAAGTTAAGAAGCTAATATAATGAGTCTAGGTGTTTTTAATGCCGTATTTTGGGTTCTATTAGAGGCATTTGTGAAACTTAAAAAAAAATTCTATATCTAAAAATTCGCGAAAGCGCGAAATGTGCGAAATCCCCTGGGTGTAACCACCTATGGGTCGGATGGTTCTACATGTAACTGAAGACGAAATTATCAATTTGATTATTCAAATTTAGCTTAAATTAATTTTGTATATAATCTAATGTAATGGTATTGAAGACACGTTTTTATATTTTTTATCTTAGCCTTCAGAGCATATTGAACTTTGTAACTACTTTTTGATTTGCGAATGAACCTTTGCAGTCCAGACTCTGTAGGCAAATTCTTCTGCGAAAATATCTTTTCAAATTCATAGGGAATGAATGTGAAGATGTACTCCATAAATTATAATGTTTGCATCAATGCTAAAATGTGTAATAAACAAAATATAAGACATTTTCCTTGAAAATCTGGTGCGTACCTTTTTTATTGTAATTCCCCTGGCACTTTGTATTTACGAGAAAAATAACATATTCTGAATAAGTTGTAGCACAACATTTGTATCCTAGTAACCTCCAAACAAAATCACTTATAGGTTTTAAAAATTTAATTTATTTTTTCTTTAAACTAAGAAAAATATGGCGTGTAACCTCTCCTGGCCTGTAATCTCCCCTGGCATGTACCGTTCCCGGACATATTTTCGCCATAAAATGAGATTTCAACGTATTTTTTTGTCAATTTTGGCATTTATTGTTCACATGCATTCAATATACTATGTAATAAGCCATATATAGTTAATCAAAATAAGCTGATTGAATAATACCTATGATTTTGCAACTTAATTTTTTATGAACAAATGAAGCAATCCTGCGTGACCACGTTGCATACGTGTATGGTACACCACCATACATATATCTAAGCAAAAAAAAACACCCTTTTTATTACTTTTAATATTTCAGTAATCCAGGCACGAAATTGCCACTTTTGATGAGAATCACCCATATAGAAGACAACATTTTCATCTTTACTGGCACTGAAAAGTTGCAGAAGGCTTCTAAAGTTTGTATTCAGAATTATTACTTTGAATATTGTATAAAAAATCCCCATTTTTATCCAGTGCAAAATTATATTTTTTGGGTGTGAAATTTAGAAAAATATTATATGAATTATTTTTAGCAAATTATAGAAATATATCATAAACGATCGAATTCAAATAAATGAAGTTGAATTGAATACATTAAATAATACATATTGAAGAGTCTGACTCAGTTACTTGAAATTAAAGAAATCAAAATTTACAAGGAACTTTTTTTATTAAATTAGCCAATATTGAATTTATACTGATTTTTATTTGCAGAAAACTATAAATAATATTTAATGTGTAAAAAAACACGAAAATTAATCTTCTATTAACAAAAAGTAGTTAGTTAAATTTTCAGTAGAATAAATTAATTTTCAACTGAATAAAAAACGAATTTTCAATAAAATAGTTACATTTTCAACCAGAAAGATGAAAATTTCAAACGAGAAGAATAATTTTCAACCCTGAAAGACGAACTTTTAACAAAAAACATGAACTGCCAACCAAATCTAAAAAAAATTTAATTATTTCAATTGAGGAAAGACTAAGATAATTTGGTGAAAAAATAATTAAATTTTAAACTTGAACAGATAAATTTTCAGTAAAAAAAATTAATTTTCAATCAAAAATATGACGACGAATCTCCAACTGGAATAGTTGAATTTTTAGTTTAAAAAAAACTAATTTTTATCAAAAAAAGGACATTTCAACGAAAGAGTTAGATTTTTTACCACAGAAATCAATTTTCAGCTTGAATGATGAATCTTCAAAATAAGAAAAATGCATTTTCAATAAAAGAGTTCAATTTCCAACCCAGTAGTGGAATTTTCGACCAAAAAGATGAAGCTTGAACCAACAAAATATTTTTCAACCAAAAAAACGGATTTTCAAAAAAACAGTTAAATTAAAAAAAAAATTTGGACAACGGGTTCAGTTTTTAATCAACTAGTTTAATTTTCGAACAAATGGTTGAATTTTTCTGAAAATAGTTGAATTTTCAAATAAAAATGATAAATTTCCACCAAAAATGGAATAATTAAATTTTCAGTAAAGAAATTAATTTTCAACAGAAAAAAAACAATTTTCCAGAAAATTTGTTAATTTCCCGCCAAAGAAATAAATTTTTAACTGAAATGATGAGTCTTCAACTGGAAGTTAAATTTTCAATTCAAAAAATTGATTTCCAGCCAGTAAAAGACTAATTTTCAACAAAATAGTTAAATTTTCAACCAAAGAGATGAAACTTCAACCAGAATGATGAATCCTCAACCAAAAAAATTAATCTTTAACAAAGGACTTCAACTTTCAACCAAGTAATCAAATTTTACACCAAAAAGACATATTTTTAACACAACACATGAATTTTGAAACAAATAGTTGAATTTTCAACTGAAACAGTTGAATTAGAAACCAAAAATGTAATAGTTAAATTTTCATTAGAATAAATTAATTTTCAACTGAATGAAAAACGAATTTTCAATAAAATAGTTAAATTTCAAACCAGAAAGATGAAAATTTCAAACGAGAAGAATAATTTTCAATCCTAAAAGACAAATTTTTAACAAATTACATGAACTGCCAACCAAATCTAAAGAAATTTATTTATTTCAATTGAGAAAAGACTAAAATAATTTGGTGAAAAAATAATAAAACTTCAAACATAAACAGACAAATTTTCAGTTATGAAAATAAATTTTTAATCAAAAATACGACGACGAATCTTCCAGTGGAATAGTTAAATTTTCAGTTAAAAAAAATTAATTTCCAACAAAATAGTTGAGTAGTTGAATTTTCAACTAAACAGATATATTTTCAGTTCGAAAAATTGTTTTTGAACTAAAAAAAAACGGATTTTTAACAGAACAGTTGAATTTCCAAAAAAAAAATTATAATTTTTGACGACGGGGTTCAGCCTTTAATCAACTAGTTTAGTTTTCAACCAAATAATTAAATTTGCTAAAAGTAGTTGAATGTTCAAGCAAAAATAATAAATTTCCAGAAAAAATGGAAGAGTTTAATTTTCAGTTGAAAAAATTGATTTGAAGTCAAAAAACGGCTTATTTTCAACAAAATAGTTAAATTTTCAATTGAAAAGATAAATTTTCGACTAAGAAGATTAATTTTCTACCAAAAAAGACGAATTTTCAACCAAGAAGATTGATTTTCTACCAGAAAAGATGAATTGTCAACAAAATAGTTCAATTTTTAACCAAAGAGACGAGGTTTCAACCAAAAGAATGAATTCTCAACCAAGAAGATTAATTTTCTACCAAAAAAGACGAGTTTTGAAAAAATATCATGAATTTTCAACCATGATGTTTAATTTTTTACCAAAAAAGACGAATTTTTAATAAAATACATGAATTTTCAACTAAAATAATGGATCTGCAACCAAACAAATGTACTGTATTCTCAATACATTAGTTTAGCTTGCAGCTTAGTAGTTGAATTCTCATCCAAAAAGGATAAATTTTCAACGAAAAATGTAAAAGTTGATATTACAACCAAAAAAGACTTCAATTTGAAATCAAAACCAGTTAAATTGAACAATGGGAGGTGAATTCTCGACAGAAGAATTGAATGTTGAACCAAAGCAGATTAATTTTCAATCAAACAATTTCACTTCTAACCAATATAGATTAAGTTTCTATCAGAAGAGACAAATTTACAACAAAAGAGTTGAATTCACAATCGGAAGGGATTTTGTAGTTGAGCGAGAAATTTTTTTCAAACAAATTATTGAATTTTCAAGACAAAATGCGAATTTTCTTCAAAAAAGTTGGATTTTCTACCCACAGATATAAATTTCCAACAAGAAACTGAAATAGTTAAATTTTCAGTTAAAAAAATGTATTTCCAACCTAAAAAAACAAATATTCAACCCACGGAAATTCATGACAGGCAATAGATCCTCAGCATCGGATCACTCTGATGCGCAATTAGCTGATCAAATGAAAAATCCGAAATCTTTATAAAAGCGTTGCATATCATTTTGACCAAATTTCGGGATCAAATTGATCATCGAATATTCACTATGATAAAAGAAAGACAAAATATTTTCTACTTATACAGATTATATAATGTGCTTGAATTTCAAATAGTGTACTTCACAGAAACTTATATGAATCCTTATACTTTTCACAACACATAAATCATAGTTCCACCGCAATAAAGATGAATCTAAAGTATATTTCGACTTAAAAGATGCACAAGAGTACGATAGTCATAAAGTGTACAAAGAACCTGTAGTAAACTTCCAATATATTTTGATATAAAGGATCCATAAAAGTGAGAATGATCATAAACTATAATAAAATAGTAATAATGCGGTTGGTAGTATGCATTACTTGAGTATACATTTCAGAAACAGATAAATCCGAATGAAATATTATTGATTCTTTTTCTGACTGTGACGGTTTGCGATTATATTTTTGCATTGAGAGCCATAAAGCTTTGTCGATAACAAAATCAATTCCAGTGCGAGTAAATTTTTATTGTAAAGTACTTTGGAAGCCGTCGGGCGTAAAATAGCTTTTCTGTCTCGGTTTACATTTCATCTAATTTCGGATACGCATCTAAAGGCACAATCAATCCTCAGAATGGTACAGATGGAATGAAGGAAAAGAAAAATTGAAGATGAATTTACACGCGTTTTTTAAAGTAAGGAAGAGAGGAAATAAAGATAAGAACGATGTTACAAAAAATGCAAGTGGGAGGAATAAGAATAAAAATAGGAGAAATGAAGGAGGGCAGTCCAAGAACAAATGGAAGTCAAGATAATTTTTTGGAACGTTGCAGGAACTAAAAGGGACAGCGAATTCTGGAAATATATAGACAATTCTTAGGTAAGAAGTCTGAGGAGAACGTGGGTAGTAGAAAAGGATTGGGAAATAATAAAAAGTGTATTGCTAAAGAGTCTCAGGTGAGAGTTACAAGGGGCCAAAAAGAAAGAGGAAAGGGTAGAGCTAGTGGGGAAATAATCACAGGAGTGAAACAGACGCTAGAATAAAGGAAAATGGCAAGAGAAAGTGAAGTGGTACAGGATAGAGAAGTAAGGATAAAAGGAAACTGGTATAGTATTGTGACATTTAATAACGGGAAAGGAGTGGAAAACAAGAAAAGAAATAGGAAATTACATAAAAGAAGAAGAGGAAGAGATACTCGTACTAATCAGTCAGATCATCAACCATCAGGGATATAGCTGAAAAGTAAAATTATGAAGGAGAGGAAGAAAGCAAAGGTGGAAATAATAGAGAGAGAAGTGCAGGAATGTTTCCGAAGGAAAAACCCCCAAGCCAAAGCGTAAGTAACCGTGCCGATGGCTGCATGGTACCAGTGAGTGGTGTCTTAACCGGTGCTTCTGGGATACCGAACGATCTCCCATAGTCTATAGTCTTACTCTCGCCTGCGGAGCTCTGCGAGGACGGACGAACCCTTTCCCTAGCTACTCGTGGGAACAACAATGATAAAACCATACCCAGTTGTAAATGCGGTTCAAAAAAATTGAACGCGCAGGTTTCCCGACAATGGGTCGAACAACAATGCCGATTACCCTGGAGTTGAGAGAGCCAAACAAGATGGAATCAATAACGATGGACCGGCAATATCTCCATAGTTTTGAGAGGACAGATTAATTGAAGGACGACCTATGAGACTGCTACGATACCAGTATGATTCCTGAGTGAAGAGGTTATATGGCGCGGCTGCATGCTTTGTGGTGCGAGAAACACCCGGAAGTCTGGCACTTTTTGCAAAAACTGTTACGAAACCTTGCCGAGAACCTCTTGAAAATTGATGACATACGCGGAGCGCCTACTCCGATGTATGATGCAGCAAGAACTTCGGAAGATGCAAACCGTAAAACAAAACCAATGGCTGATCATAAGACCAATCTTAGAGGAAAAGGCGCATGCATCAACTGAGCACGAAGATAGGCTGGGCAAGATAGTATGCGTCCCGCATTCAGTGTGTGATTGACATGGCAGCACATTGTTGACAGAATGCGGGTACTATCTGACGCTTGAAGAAGTCTAAAGCGGAGGGAGAGGTGGATCAGATAAGTTCAGCAGTTTTTCTCTGACACATCTCGACTCTTCCGAGGCCCTCCAGTAACTGTGGACCACTCGCCCAAACCAGAGGAGGTTGAAGCATTTTGGAGAAAGGTCTACGAAGTCTAGCATCGACTGAATGAAGGCACAAAGAACATAAATAGCTTCGAGCAGCTGTGCAGTGACAAGTGTGCAGTATTAGGAAGCATGAAGAACTATTCCGCTGCGGGAGAAGACGGTATCAAAAGCTTCTGGTGGAAGAAGTTTCCTTCAACTCACCAGCATCTGGCCTAAGAATTACAGGCCAATAACTTGTCTGAACACGCTGTTTATCTTCACAGTCATTCTAAGTAATAGGATTGTTCGGACAATCGGACCTGTTTGACGAGAGAATGTCGGGAGAACCTGCTAATCGACAGGTGCGTTCGCAAAGACGCAGCATTCTACCAGCACTACCTGTTGATGGCCTGAATTGACTACTGGAAAGCTTTCGATTCAACCTCCCATAGACTAATCATCTGTCAGTTGGAAAGCTCGAAGGTTCATTCACACATAGTGAGATGCATAGAGAGATTGATACCTATTTGGAAAACCAGATTTTCTATCTCATCTGGAAAATATCGTGTGACAAGTAATAGCGTCACTTTTCAGAGAGGCATCTTTCAGGGCGACACATGAGCCCTTCCTTCTTTTGCCTCACACTATGGCCACTATCACTCGCACTTCGCGATGCCCAAGGGTTCTTCTGCGGCAAACCTGGATATCAAAAGCATAAGGTCACTCATGTACTTCACATAGATGATTTCAAGATCCATGATAGAAATGCAGAGCAACTAAATTTAGCTCTAGGAATTGTCGAAAAGTACACTCGGGAGATTGGAATGGAGTTTGGAATAGAAAAATGCGCCAAGATTCATTTGAAGCGAGGATGACTTACCGATATTTCCGAGGATCTTGAGCTCGCCGATAGCAGCGCTATACGACACCTTGGCGTTGAAGAGACCTACCCATACCTAGGCATGTCAAACAGCGGCATTCAGGACGTAAGATCTATAAAAGGTGTTCTCCAATGCAGATACAAACGCCTTATCCGGCAGTTTATGTTTTCAAACTGTCAGCGAGAAACAGAGTATCTGCAACGAATATGATGGCCGTCCCGGCACTACTCTATTCATTTGGAGTGGTTTCATGGAAGAAGAACGAGCTCAGACCCCTAGAAATCAGTGGTCGTTAAGGTGGTCACAAAATATTGAATCTCGAATGTCTTCATAACAGGATCATTCTGAGTACAGCGCATATAGTCGTAAATAGACAAGAACCTCTCCTTGAAATGTTCAGGAAACACAAAGAAGCGGGCAACGGAGCATTTCTGCATAAAGCAGCGGAAAAGGCTGCTGAAATACTTAGCCTCGTCTTCAATATCAGGGGTGAGGAAAATGCATCAAACATTATCTATCTCGAGTACTCACTTCTGAAGGCCCAGATGAAGAAAGCACAGGAAAAAACTCCTACCAACAGCTCCTCGACAAGAGGATGCACGGCAACTTCCACAGGAATGTGAAGGATCAGTCGATGTCGCTAGAGCTAGTGTTCGCTTTCCTTAAATCACACGGATTGAAGTCAGTCACAAAGGGTTTCATTTACGCGTGCAAAAACAATTTCATCGCCATTTTAGCGTACCGTCGCCACATTTTAAGCAAAGACATTCCCGATGATAGCTGCAGAGTGTGTCATGCACACCCAGAGCACCTAGGGCACATACTATCAGGTTGTCCAGCTCACGCGGGAATGACCTACATTCAAAGGCTCAGTGCGGCACTTAGAGCGCTTCATTACTGTTTTTGTCACTCTTGCGGCATAAGCCCTTATACGGCACCACCAAGCGCTCTAAGGGAAATAAGAGTCAATTGTCGGGAATGAGAAATGCCGAATGTACTGAACTACATATTCTCGACAATTGTTTCTGTCACACACTCAAAGCCTGACATGGTTTTCCGCGACTTCGAAAAACGAACCATGTTCGTCATCGAATTTTCGGTTGTACCCAGAATATTCTGTCAAACTAAGCGTTCTGAACATCGGTGCTTTTGGGGGTGCCAAGCTTTTACTGTTTTATAGTCTGAAAAGCATCTGTGCTGTCGACAAAATACCGAAATACTTGTGGAAAAAATATAGAAGGCGGTCATACTTGGGTCACTCCGTGTCCTCAGGGAGAACGAGACTTTTGCCGGACCGTCGTATTGAGTCCGTCGCAGACTGAAACCACCTATCTCACGGTTTTGACACGTGGTTGCAGCTGAAATCTTACCGCGGGATCTCACCGGCAGTAAGCGCCATTTTTTTGGAATGGCTCCCGCTTTTGGTGAGATCCCACGGTTGTCTTCATGACGAAATCTTAACTATATATATAATCAGATGTTCAGTTAGAACGACACTTATCTCTCGGTCTTGAGGCGTGGCTATAGGTGTAATTCATCGCGATTCAACTGGGAGTCGGTGTCATTTATCTGGATTACAGTCGCTCCCAGTGGGACCATGCAGTGGTTGCTTGACCAATTTTTTTAACTACAGTAATAACGTGATTGGTAAATGCATTTCTTGAGTATACATTTCGAAAAACAGATAATTCCGAATTAAATATTAGTTATTCTTTTTCTGACTAGGACGGGTTGCTATTATATTTTTGCATTGAGAACCATCAGGGCCGGTGGAACAGATCTTGTCCGTCTCTTTCGCTCATTAAGAGGTGTAGATATAAACAAATGAGAGTGAGCGAGACAGTCGCATGTGGAAAACGAATGATGGTTTTCCACATATGATGCTTTATCGATAACAAAGTCTGTTCCAGTGCGAGTGAAGTTTTTTGTAAGTTACTTTAGAGGCCGTCGGACGTCAAACAACTTTTCTGTCCCGGTTTACATCAAATCTAGTTTCGCATAAGCAGCTAAAGGCACATTCAATCTTCAGAATGGGCCGGAATTTTGTTCACTGAGATAAGCGACCATAAAATGTGCAGATCCACCAGGAGAGGGTCCAGTTGGTCTTTTATTCTGTGCATAATCAAAATTTACAGTGAGGTGATTCTCGACACCAATTCCGTCAACTGATTGGTGTTTTTAAATTTTCTATAATTAGAACCAGTTTTGGCTGTCAAAATGACTGTTTACACTATTCTGCACGTTATATTATTATTTTTTTTATTTCTTATTCATCATGTAACATTGCATATCACATACGTTTAATAAGTATAGAGTCGAGGAGTTAACTATTTTTGAAATCTAGTGTACACCTTTCATGAAATCTCTTGGAATCTCTGGAAATCTTCGCAATTCTTTAAGATCCCGTGAATTCTTTTGCAAATTTGGTAGATTCCTTGAAATTTTTTTAATGATGTGAAAATTCATTTAAATTCTCAGAATTGTATGGATATCGTACATTATCTCTTGAAATCCCTTCAAAACGATTGAACACCCTCAAAATCCCTCGGAATCCTTTAAAACTGTAAAAATCCGTTGAAACTATTCAAGATTCCGTGAAATCTTTTGAAATCTTTGAAATCGCTCGAAGCCTCCAAAATCCCACAATAATCCCATATAATCCTTTAAAATCCGTGGGAATTCCTTGAAATCTCTAAAAAATGGTTAAAATCCTTCACATTCCGTGAGATATTTCGAAATACCACGAGATCCCTTGATTTCTTTAAAATCCCTTTCAAAATACATTAAAATCTTTAAAATCCGTGAGAATATTCCCGAAACTCTTGGAATTCCTTTGAATATTGTGAAATTCATTGAGATCTTCTGAAAGCCATTGAAATTCTTCGAAATCCCTTAAAATCCTTTATAATATTTGAAAATCCTTTGTAATTCCGTTAAATTGATTGAAATCCTTGCAATCGCTTGAAAGCTTCAAAATCTTATATAATCGTTGAAATGATGTGGAATATTTCGAAATAATATGAGATTCCTTGAAATATTTGAAATCCCTTTAAAATTCATTAAAATATTTGAAATTTGTGAAATTCTTTCCTAAACACTTAAAATCCCTCAAAATATTGTGAAATCCATTAACATTTTCCAAAAGACTTTAAAATTCCTCGAAATCCCTTAAAATTCTTCATTATATTTGAAAATCCTTTGAAATTCCGTTAAATGTTTTGAAATTCTTGAAATCGCTTGAAATTCCGTAACATATTTCGAAATATTACGAGATCTTTTGAAATCTTTAAAATCCCACTTCAAACTCATTAAACTCTTTAATAATCGTGGAAATCTTTCCGAATCTCTTGAATCCCTTGAAAACTCCAATAAACTCTTGTAGAAGCCATTAGAATGATACGAAATCCCTTCAAATCCTTTTATAATGGTTGAAAATCCTGTAAAATTCCATTCAATTTTTTCAAATCCTTGAAATCAATTGAAATCTTTAAAATCCTATATAATCCTCGAAATTCCGTAAAATATTTTGAAATATTACGAGATCCCTTGAAATCTATAAAATGCTTTCAGAATTAATTGAATTCCTTAAAATCTGTGGAAATCTTCCCGAATCTCATGAAATCCCTTGAAATATTACAGAAGCTATTTTAATCTTTTAAAAGTCATTGAAATTCCTCGAAATCTCTTAGAATCCTTCATAATATTCGGAAATCATTTGAAATTGCGTTAAATCTTTTGAAATCATTGCAATCGCGTGAAATCTACAAAATCCCATAAAAATTTCATTTAATCCTTGGGATTCCGTAAAATATTTGGAAATATTTCGAGATCCCTTGAAATATTTAAAATCCGTGGGAAGCTTTCCGAAACTCTTGATATCCCTTTAAATATTGCGAAATCCATCAGCCTCTTTTAAAAGCCATTATAATTCCTTGAAATCCCTTCAAATCCTTCATAATACTCGGAAATCCTCTGAAATTCCATTGAATCTTTTGAAATCCTTGCAAAAGCTTGAAAACTTCAAAATTCCATATAATTTTTGAAATTCCGTAAAATATTTCGATATAATATAAGATCCGTAGAAGCAATTGAGGTCTCTTCAAAATGCACTGAAATATTATAATTCGTGGGAATCTTCACGAATTTTTCTTAGGACTTCGGAAAGTGTGGAGTCTTTTTATATCCCCTAAAATCTTCTGAAATCCTAAAATCCTTTAGAATCCCGTGACTTATTTTGAAATATTTCAAAATTTCTTAAAGTCCCCTGAAATCCCTTAAATTCCTTTTTAATTTGCGCAAATCGTTCTTATTTGCATAAAATCTCTAAAAATCCGTCGAAATCCTTCAGCATCTCTTGAAGTCCCGTAAAGTCTCTCGAAAAAATTGAAGTTTTTTCTGAAATGGTACTAGGTAATTTCTTCAAATTCTTGAAGTCTTTTAGAAACACTTGAAATCTGTGAAAAATCTCGTTACATTCCGTAAAAATGTGTAATTCCTCGAAATACTTTGTAGTCCTTTAAAATACCTTTGAATCCCTTGAAGTTTCTTGAAATCCTTTCAAATGACAGGAAATCTTTTGAAATTTCGTTTACAGAGAAAATAATAGATATATCGTTGATACTTTGAGTAAGAATATAAAATCTTATGTAAGAAGGGGGTTGGGTCACAAAAATATTACAGATCTTTACAATAGAGAGAGTTCTGAAATTTCTGAAATAATCCTTATGTAATTAATGGACATTGACTAGCCGTAGAAAAAAATCTCTGTAAACATTGTCAAAATATGTAGGCTTCCGCGTGAAAAGAGCCCTTATGGCCGGTACGGAGTTACGTAAAGAGTCATATAGCCGGATCAATTTTTCGCATTTTCAGCTCAAGGCGAACCTTTTAGATAGAAAAACAAGTCATCGTGACAGTTTTGAAGTTGGAACTTCGAAAAACGCATCTAAATTTGACGAGTGCCATAACCGCACAAGTTATTCTTGTTCTTTGAACATATAATATACCCACTTCCGGTTGATTTCGAGACATGAGTATAGTACCAATAGATTCAGTATAGGTCTCAGTATCATTCTCCACTCAAATCCGAAAATAATAATGTTAACCCTGACTTAAAAAAACGAGAATGTCTTTTAAATTAGAACTGGCCAGAAGCGCATTTTTCATCCGGACGCCCACATATCATCATTAGTAGGTAATCCACTTTTTGTGTGTGAAATAAAATATGATATGTCATAGTGATGAGTTTCAAATATCAGTTATAAAAAGCATCAACATAATCATCATTATGAATAGAGAGTAGATTTTTTGTAACAATCTTATCATAGCCTTAAAGTGATCCGATTTTCCTCGGGATGGCTCGAAATGAAACTCTCCGTATGTCGAGGTGCAGTAGAATATAAAAATTTCAAAGTTAGTCGTTAGCTATTAGTCATGAATAAAAAGCATCATCATAAATTCTAGTAAGGAGCGCATTTTTTGCGGCATTCTGATCATAGCCTAAAAAAGGTCGGATTTTCATTCGGAACGACTCAAATTAAAGATCTTCGCATAGAGAATTGCAAGCAGAATAGAATATTATAATATTAAAGTGTTGTTTTTCAGTTTTCTGTGATAACAATTTGAAAAAGGAAGGAAATCCTATTGTCTTGACTATGATGCTGAAAGCTTTTATTATGGACTGATTTATGTTGAAGATGTCTCAAAGCTACTTTTTAATTTTCATTATTCTTTAAAAAAGGATAGAAACTATGAACTTGATGTTGATTCAGATGCTAATCATATTGCCTAATTTGTTTCGGATTCGGCTCAAACTGAAGCTAGTCGCGTATAGATATTCGTTGCAAACAAAGCCAAAAGTCATTCAGAAATTGGCGTATAATACGAAGCAACAAATGATTTTCATACCTTTGTTCGTTTAAAACCTTTGTTAATTTGGCAACTCGTTACGAATTCAATTCAACTTCACACCATCCCATATTTTCAAAAGGTAAAATGTCATTGAAAGTAATTATTAAATTTTTCAACAATGGTAGTTCTGATCAAAGAATATCAGAATCAATGACGTTCTCTTTTCCCTTTTTATTTGAATCGCAGCGAAGGGTAGAAACAACATTTGAAAATTGTAGTTTCAATGACAGAGTGAAGGTTAATCGCAAGGGAAACAGGAACTATTTCTATAGTTTATCTTTCGTAGTAAAATACATCGACAAATAATTGGAAATAATGATGGTATGGTGATATTGATGAAATTGGTGTTGTGTGGGCGTGACGAGTACCCGCTAATGCAAGTGACACGTGCCAAGCACACTGACTCGACAATGTATACATTGATATCAAAGCATTCGAATATGTACTATATTTAATGAATGTATTTAATGTATTTATTGAAAAGAAGAAAGAATAAAGGAAAAAAGACATAATGTTTTTAATGAATTTACAGTTTCGAGCATGAATGAGAATGGACGAGACGAATGATAGGTTGTAACAGTTCTTCCATGAATGCGAGTAAATATTGACTAATATTCTGTTCAAAA
Source organism: Melikaiella ostensackeni (assembly GCA_032362435.1). Classification (NCBI taxonomy): domain Eukaryota; kingdom Metazoa; phylum Arthropoda; class Insecta; order Hymenoptera; family Cynipidae; genus Melikaiella; species Melikaiella ostensackeni. The sequence goes on along the minus strand of JAUMHM010001084.1, from coordinate 3,308 downwards.
AATCTTCTTAAATTTCAAAACAAATTTTTAATTCTGTGAATCACTGTTTTGTCCTTTGAAATACCCTTAAATCACTCGAAATCTCTTGAAATCCTTTCAAATCACTGGGAATCTTTCGTCTTTTTGCTGTGCTTCGTGCTAACTCCTCGCTTTATTTATCTTTGATTTCTCCATACCTGCCTTTCGTTGACATATCTTTCTTTGCAATAATTATCAATTTTACATTTTTCTTAATTTCTATTCCCATTAGGTGTACTTATTTTCCCGCCTTTTTCCCTTCTCCTCCCTTCTTCTTTCTTTTCCATTTTCCTCAGCCACTCTTTCCCGCTTTTCTTCAAATATTTTGCTGCTTCCTCTACCCTTGTCCATTCATATTTCCCTTTTCTCGTGGCAAGTCACATATTTTTCGTGCACTCTCTCTACCTTCTGATGTTTTTTCAAGCCTCAAACTTCTACACTAGGTATCATCACACGCACCACTGGGGCCTTATACATTCTCGTTCCCCTTTTGAAATTATCTTTGAATAATTTCTCTCCGATATCTCGTACCTTTCTCATCACCATCTCAGCTCCATTTACCCTTTCCTTCACATGTTCTCTAGTGCTTCCATTCTTTTTGAACAAAAATCCTAAATAACAAGTTCATTTACTGCCTCAACCTTTACCTCTCTCGACACCCATTCCTTACAATCTTTGCCTCTAGCCCTTCTTCTGAAGACTATTACTTTCTACTTTTCTACACCCAATACCAGATTCTTTTCTTTCATGTATTTCTCGAATCTCTTTATCATATTTCTCAACACCTCTTCCTCCTTCACTAGCAACACTATATCATCCGCGTACGCCAGTGATCTGAATCTATTTCCCCCCACGACCAATCCTCCTTCTATGCCCCTGTTAAATTCCTCTTCCATGTCCGAAATGGATACCGCAGAGAGTAGTGGATTTAGCGGGCACCCTCATCTCAGTCCTAATTTTGTCCAAAACTCCTCTGACATTTCTTTCTCTACTCTTAGTCTAGGCCTTGTTTTATTACATATTTCTCTTATAACTACTATCTACCGATGAAAATGTTGCCTTCAAATCCACGAAGAAAGCACATACTTTACCACTGTTTTGCTTCAATTCCTTCTCTATTACTTGTTGAAGAATGTATATATTGTCTACAGTGCTTCGACCTTCCCGAAAGCCTTTTCGGCCTTCTGGCTATATCCCCTTACTACTTTTCTCTTTTCTTCCTTTATTACATCGGTGTTATCAAACCCTTTTTCCACTCTTTCGAGAACCCTTCCCCCTTTCAAACTCTGTATGCTACCTCTCTTAATTTTCTGGCTTCCCCGTAGGTATGAAACCACGCCTCATTACTCAGCTCATCACTTCCTCCCGCCTTCCCCTTCATTGATTTTTTTATTTGTGCTTCTATCTTTTCGTTCTCTAGCTCTATGTCCTCTTCATCCCCCTCTATTATATTTCTTTGCCAAGTTTTTGTTTTGTTTTCATCTGACCTTTGAAACACTTCTTTGAAATATTCCCTCCATGCTTCCACTTTTATATTGTCTCTTATGCCTTCTTTTTCCTTCCTCATTTTATTGATAATTTATATGCTTCTCCCTCCGTTTCAATACTACTAATTTCCTTTTATATTTCTTTTAGTTTCCTTTCATCCTTTCCCTTGCATAATTCCTTATGATCTTTTGTGGTCCCACATATTTCAACCTATCCTTTTTCCTTTCTTTCAGTCATTATATGCTTTTCTAGCTTCTTTATTTTTTTTCTTGCAATAACCATCCTACCAAATTTACGTTCAATTTTTATTCCTTGTCCTCCTGACCCTTATCTTTTTCATTTTCCTCGCTTACTTTGCTTTTCCTTCAGTTCATGCCAAACCTTATTCAACTCTACCTGCTGGAATTTGAGTTTTTCTGTCTTTTTTACATATTCTTTCTTTGCTTCCTCGGTCCACACTCCTCTCTCTATTATTTTGATCTCTGCTCTCCGCCTCTCCTTTCGAATTTCACTTGCCAGCTATATCCTTAATGGTTAATGATTTGACTCTACTCTCGTCTTTACACTCATTTTCCTTATATTTTCCCACACTTCAATATCTGTAATTACATAATCAGTTACCGTCGCCGAATCACTTTTCACATACGTGAATTCCCTTTCTTCATCTCCTTGTTTTTTACCATTAAATACATGCCAACACCTTTCTCCTACAACCTATAGTAGTTCTTTTTCCTCTTTGTTAAGCAACTGATCTTTTGAATTTCTTACACTTGCTTCCCCGCCCATTTATAAACTCCGCCTTAGAGGTTATGCTGGAGGATGCTTGCGCACGAGACCCTAGGAGGCTACCCGTTAGGACCTTAAGGCTTGGGCAGTAGAGGATATAGAGGGTATGGGAGAATTACTGACAGCGACGATTCAAGAAAAGTGGTATCTCAATTCCTATTAGGAAAAGGTTGTGTCTGTGGGTGGAGGGAAAATGATAGCATCTTGGGATAACACTCTAAATGGTGGTATCCAGGGATATTAATCTAAAAGGCATGCTCTGGAGGCCCTTGTAAGTGGTTCTGAAGGCCGTCGTAGAATGCTGTAGAGGCCCTCGTGAAGGGCTTCGAAGACGGGACTCTTCGAAGCCCTTCACGACTTTCCTGCGAGGACCTCCGGAGCCTTCTACGAGGTCCGACAGAGCCTCTTACGATAAATGCTAGAGCCTCCGGCGAGGGCCTCTAGAACCTCTCGCGGGAGGTTCTGGCAGCACTCGTAGGAGGCTCTGGAGGCCTTTGTAGGCGACTTTAGAGGCCCTCATCAGAGGCTCTAGAGACTCTCGTCGGAGGCTCTAATAGAAAAGGAGGCTTTTGTAGGAGACTTTGGAGGCCCTCGTGAAAGGCTCTGGAGTCTTTCGCAAGAGGTTCTAATGGCTCTCGCGGGAGGTTCTAGCACCCCTCGTAGAAGGCTCTGGAAGCCTTTGTAGGACTCTGTAGGAGGACATGGATAATCTCGTGGGAGGCTCCGGAGGCTCTCGCCGGAGGATCTTTTTGCCCTCGTAGAAGGCTCTAGAGGCCTCCGTAGGAGACTTTAGAGACCCTCGTGAAAGGTTCTAGAGAATCTCGTGGGAGGCTCCGGAGGCTCTCGCCGGAGGTTCTTTTGCCCTCGTAGAAGGCTCTAGAGGCCTCCGTAGGAGACTTTGGAGACCCTTGTGAGAGGTTCTGGAAACTCTCGTGAGAGGCTCTGGAGGCCTTTGTAGAAAAATTTGGAGGCCCTCGTGAGAGGTTTTGGAGACTCTCGTTGGAGGCTCTGGTGGC
>JAUMHM010001052.1:0-18433 GCA_032362435.1 Melikaiella ostensackeni | reverse complement strand
CATCCTTGAGATGCTGTGTCCCAGAAGCATAGATCTTCAAGTCATCCATATAAAATATATGAGTGACCTTATGCTCACGATTATTAGATCCGTCGCAGAGGTACCCACGAGAATTGCGTAGTGCGAGAGATAGTGGCAAAAGTGTGATGCAAACAATAAGAGGGCCCATGGTGTTACCCTGAAAAACGCCTCTTTGGAAGGTGACGCTGTTAGTTGTCACACGATTTTTTCCAGATGAGATAGAAGATCTGATTTTCCCAGGGGGCATCAATCTCACTATGCATCCCACTATGTGTGGATGAACCTTCAAGCTTTCCAACAGACAGGGGAATGGACGTCTCCCTCTTTGAATATGAGGTGAAGATCCGGACCAGATATTGGTGTGTAGAAGCAAACTTCTTCCACCAGAAGTTCTTGATACCATCCGGTCCGGCAGCGGAGAAGTTCTTCGTACCCCTCAATGCTTCCTTCACCTTTTCGGCAGTGATTGGTGAACATTGTTTCTCGGACGTTGTGAGGTTGTTGCACAGTTCCTTGAAACGCATGATGTTCTCATTGTCCTCACAACTGGGTTTGATGTTGTCATAGTTGTTCCCACGAGAAGCTTGGGAAAGGGTTCGCCCACCCTTGCAGAGCCCCGCATGCAAGGGTAAGGCTAATGCTCTAGGAGGTCCCCCAGTATCCCAGAGACACCGTAAAAGACACCTCACCCAGATGCCATTCAGCTTTCGGTACGGTTGTTCATGGGGAGTTTTTCTTTCGGGACCATCCCTGGACAATTGTCGGCGACTGCTTATTAACTCTTGTAACCGTATTCAGCAGGAACCCTCGTCACAGAGATCCTCTATCCGCAACCTGAGGACTCGTCCGGCGGCTTTGTCACAGGCCCTCTTATTCGATTTCAAAGGAACATATAAGTATCTGTGATACCGGGCGACTTCATAGAGTATCAGCCTCACCCGTGCATGCTGGTCTCTGCAAGGGTGGACGAACTCTTTCCCTAGTTTCTTGTGGGAACAACTATGATAACACCAAACCCAATTGTGAATGAGGTTCAAAATGATCGAACGCGCAGGGCATCCGACAATGGGTGGGCAAACAGTGCCTATCACCCTAGAGTTCGGGGTGCTGCAAATGATTTGGATGGGAATACCATGACGGATCGGTGAGACGGTCGACGCCTTTAGTGGTCGGATCGACTCAGTTATCCCTGCTCGCGGGGTTACGTGGCGCGTCTGTACACTCTTTGGAGCCAGAAACACCCTGAGCTTTCGCACGTTTCGCAACAGAGGTTGCGAAACCGCGCCGACAACCTCTTGCAAACAGGACATTGAGCGGAACGCTTCCCCAAGTTCTGCAAGAACAAGCCGCAGACGCGAAAGTGGAAGCGACATTAAGACCTATCGTGGAAATCAGGCATCCCCCAAGAAATTAGGGCGATTAGGACCAGGAGAAACATCAACTTCTAGGTTCCTCCTAAGCCCTAAGATCTGACTGAAATGGATGATGCCCTCCTTGAGAATCTCTTGGAGGAGTCCTACATCTGGACCATGACTTTTTCAGTTTATGATGCGGTGAGAGCTTTGGCCAATTAAAATCGAAGGGTAAAGCCGACGATAGATCAAGAGACAAAAAGGCGCTTGCACCAACTAAACAACAAAATTGGCTGGGCTAGACAGAACGCGATCCGTATTGAGTGTGTGTTTGACTACATAACGTCTGGTAAGCCTTTTACGGTAAGGGTCCGAAAGTTCGCTCACGAACTGAGGATCCACCATTACACATTGAACAAGTCAAAGCTGCTGACTATTAAGCAGCACATTGATGACAAAGTACGGGTGTTATTTGACGCCAGGTGGAAAGTACAGAAGAGGGAAGGATGGGTCAGGCAGAATCAACAGTTTCAAGCTGACCCATCGCGCCTCTTCAGCGATACCCCTGTTTTTGTCAATAATTCGCCTACGTCCGAGGAGGTAGAGACTTTTTGGAGAAAGATGTACGAAGTTCCACACCCATTGCATGAAGACACTGAGTACATCATGCGTTTCAAGGAGCTGTGCAATTACCTCATAACGTCCGAGGAACAATGTCCACTAATAACTACCGAAGAGGTGAAGAATGCACTGAGGGGCACAAAGAACTTCTCCGCTGCCGGACCAGATGGTATCAAGAACTTCTAGTGGAAGAAGTTTACTTCTACACACCAACATCTGGCCCGGATCTGTACGTCATATTTAAAATCGAAGACGCCCATTCCGCAGTGGCTGCTGTTAGGATGCACTGTACTCCTACCGAAGAAAGGCGACTTGTCCAACCCAAGCAACTGCAGACCAATAACTTGTCTGAACGAGCTGTATAAGACCTTTGCAGCTATCCTTAACGACGGGATTGTTCGGACCATTGGACCTATGTGGAGAGAGATCTACGAACGACGTGGATCGTAAAGAGGCGTAGCAGGCTGTCAGGAAAACCTGCTAATCGACAGAAGCGTCCGCAAAGATTCTGCAGCCTACAATCGCAATTTGTCGATGACCCGGATTGATTACCAAAAAACTTTCGATTCAACCTCCCATAGACTTATCGTGAGCAGAAGGCCACTCATATATTTTATGTCTTTTTCTGGGACACAGCATGTCAAGGATGCTGTAAAGATCGTCGAGAGGTTCACATGAGAAATTGGTATGCACTTTGGATTGGACAAGTGTGCAAAGATTCATTTGAAGCTTACGGCCTGAAAATGGTCGGAAACCACGAGATGATTGGCAAAGGAGCGTTCCTCTACAAAGCCGCGGAGCAGGTGGCCGAGACCCTTGGCCTGGATCTTAATATCGGAAGTGGCACATACTATACTATACGGGTGTCCCACTCACACAGGAACGACGTATCTCCACAGGCACAATGCGGCCCTAAGAATGCTTCATTGCACCCTTTGTCGCTCTTATGGTGCTAACCGCGACCCTGCCCTGCCGAGCGCTCCCGGAGAGATGAAGTTAATTGTCGAGAACGAGTTGTGAAAAATTTACTGGAACTTCGACTTCAGGCTAAAAGTTATACACTCGAGACCCGACATCTTACTCGTTGACTTACTTACTGGGTCTTACTGGGAGCCAGTGTCATTTTCCTGAATGGTGGTGGCTAGCAGGGGGGCCTTCGCTGCTTGTTTGACCGATTTTTAAAAATTTTATATGTTTATATGAAGCAAAGTGTAAATAATTTTCGTAACACCGCTTGTAGCGTAACGAAATTCAATGCGGCTCGTTATGAATTGTATGATAATGAGAATAAAGGATTAAAGTTTATGGTTTAAAGTCCCGTCAACTTTCGATTGAAACTCAATGATCCAGGTGTGTCAAACCCATCTTCCTCAGGAAAGTTTGGTTTCAAATGAACATTTGCTATACCCAGACATTACCTGACCGCGCCTTCGACCTTTGAAATTTATTGATCCGAGTGTGTCAAAAACATTTTTTCTTGAGGAAGGTTGTTTTCAAATGAATATTTTCTACTCTTAAAGTATTACTTCACGGTCCCGCAAACCTTCTTGAAACTGAATGATACAGGTGTGTCAAATACATCTTCCTCGATGAAGGTTGATTTCCAATGAACATTTGCTACTCGCTGTTCAGTGCCTGACTATTTCGTCGACCTTCAATTAAAACCGGTTGAAACTGAATGTTCCACGTGTGTCAAACCCATCTTCATCGAGGAAGTCTGATTTCAAAGGAAGTACTCCTACTCCCAGAACATAACGTGTCAGTCCCGTCGATATTCGGTTGAAACTGAATGATCTTTTATTTTTAACTACAGAATGATGGGAAAATCAGGAAATAATTGGGGAGTAGCACACGTTCATCTGAATTCTTGATCAGGAAACAGGATGTAGCATTATCCTTAACAAGGGTCGAGCGTGGCACCTTTAATCAAGAGTATATCTGAATTTATTTTTCAGAAGAGTGCTATATTTGTTTGAGCTAAATTTTAAAGTTATAAAACAGTTCATGAATCCAAGCTTTTTAAATTTCTCTGGTGGTATTATTATTCAAAAACTGCAAAAGGGTTTTTATTCGACTCACGATCGCAGTGGCGTTTCAGTATTTGAAGACGTCGCATTCGCTTTGTCAGTATTTAATATTGTTTATCGATGATGGTTTGAGGATCTCCAGGGAGGTGCTCCGTGTATTCAAAATGCAACGTTGCTCAATTTCTGCACATCAAACATTATTAAATGAATCGGAGAAAACGGCTTCTGCTAGAGTTATTTTCAACGTCTTTTCATTAAAGTATCTTCCTTATTTATGCCGGTAGCCCAATATTAAATCTTACTCAATTGAAGAGCACATTTCAATGAGTAAGTTTTTCAGTTTTTTAATTCTCAGGGTTGGATTTCAACGTAATAAATTCAAATTTTTCGTAAATTAATCTCTCTAGAGGGTCGAGAGATAACGTATTTCATATTTCTTTATAATATATTTTAAATTCAGTTTCCAAATTCGACTACCTAGCCATGCACGACCCTTCTTAACTTTCATAGAATTTCCGTCAATGAAAAATGCCTCTTTCTTCTCAAAAATATTCCGCTCAAATTTTCGTTCTGCTATATCAGATCATAACTTTGTTTTATAAATTTTGGTTCGTGGTTAGGATTTTACATAATCATCCATTAGGATTCACTTAAATTTCGTTATTATAAAGATTAATTAACTCTGATTTTCGCTATGTTATCAACAACCTGAGTATTTAACAGACGTTAACATTAAACATTAACTGTTTCAGTATAGAGTCATAATCAAAATAGAGTTAAATTTAGTTTCGATATCCGATAACGTAAAGTAACTAAATTGAATTCAACATTTCATTTTGTTTCGTTGGGGTCTGAAAAATGAGCGTTAAAATAATAATAGGCGAAATAAAGAAGTAGGCCCTTATTTAAAATTTAATGGCAAATATTCAAAATACAATTAATAAAACGAAAAATTTTTTTCCTGTTACAACTAAATTCACTTAATGAAAATGAATTTTGTGTTACCTGATGACTAGGTTATAAAAAAAAATTATTTTAAAGTATATTTTTCCGTAGAAATAACCTATCAAGTGTTTTATTGGTACGAAGTACACGTTTTTATTAATATTTTCTTTATAGTTCACCTCCGAAATATGCTTCTTCTCATAATAGATCCATGTTACCGGATGAGGCCGAATCATAGTATACTTAAAAAGTGTTTAATACTTCTGTTATTGTAATTAGAAACAAAAAATCAACTCTAATTTCGAATTCTGCAATTAATGCTGTAGTTATACGTTAAGGTGGACTTGAAAAAGTTTTTGTATTGAAAGTTTAGGTGCTCAAGGCGTATATCATACTAAACCCAAAAATAACTATCCATTCCAAATATGAGCTCAATCAGAGTATTCTGAGTGATAGCGCAAAAGCGTTTTGTTAATTTTTGATGAGCGTGCCTAACACTATTGGCGTTACGCATTTTCATCAACTTTTCACAGTTTGAGACAACTTTAATGATTTAACAAATTAAAAACTTGTATTTTTTGTTTCAAGGATTTTACCTTCCGTTGTTTTTGATCGAAAAAAAATCCTGAAATACAGCTTTATGGGTAATAGACGCGTTTTTTAAAAAATGTTTTCTAAATGAATTGTTCTTATTCCATAAACGACAAGTTTTTAAATATTTTTGACCTGATTTCAAATTGTTTAAACAATTATTATTTCTTTAAAAAGTGGTTTTTGTCTGTAAATTATGCAAAGTTAGTATTTTCTTGGATTAATGATACACTTAATAAATGTCAGGAGTAATATTTTTTGTTTGAGACCATTTTCAATTGTTTAAACAATTTTCATATGTTTAATTTCTTTCCTTTATCAAATAATGAGAAGATAGTATTTTCTTGAATTAATGACGCAATTTATAAATGTTTGGTGCAATATTTTGGTTTAAAACTTTTTAAATTGTATAAACAATTAATAATTATTCACTTATTTATCTTCATGTAATAGATAGAAAAAATTCTAGTTTCTTTTAATCTCTTACACTGTGTCACTTATTATTAGGTGTTTTCTTCTTTCAGAAGTTATACGCAAATTTATTAGACAATTATTATTGGTTTAAACCATTTGAGTAAATTATGATTAGTTATTTTTTTAGCTCGATCTCATTGAACATTATTAATTTTCAAAAGTATTTTGAAAAGTATACATTGGGGTGATCAAAAAGAAAAGAAATATACTTTTAGAGCCTTCAAATTTCATGCCCTTTCAGATTCATTATCAAGCAGTTGAAATTGTCTGAATAAAAAATTAATATCATAAGAAAAAAGTAACGATTTATAATTTACTGAGCAAATAATGATTGTTTAAACGATTTAGATATAACTTTTGAGAGAATCAATAACTTAATAATAAGCGACATAGTGTAAGAGATTATAAAAAACTAGAATTTTCTCCACTTTTTCCATGAAAAGTCAGAAGTGAATAATTACTGATTGTTTGGTGAGTAAAAAGTCTAACCAATTTTGGAACAGAAGCCATGTCCAGGGCATATTTAGGAGCATTTAAAAAAAGTTTTTAATGAAAAATATTACATCAAACTTTCATAAAGTGCGTTATTATTTGAATAAAATATCAGCTTTTTATTATTTGGCGAAGGAAAAAAATTGAACGAATGAAAATTGTTTAAACAATTGCAAAATATTTCAGACAAAAAATATTACTCCTAACATTCACTGTGTGTGTCATTAATTCTAGAAAACACTAACTTCCATGATTAACACGCAAAATACCACGTTCTAACAAATAAGAATTGTTTAAACAGTATAGGATTAGGTAAAAAATACTTTGAAACTTGTCGCATATGGTATAAATATTATTCACGTAGAAAATAATTTCAAAAATCGCGTCTTTAGTGCTTATGAGTTTTACATAAAACTGCTATTTTGCATTTTTGGAGTATTTTCTGAGCGGGGGTTAAAATGAAGAGTTATTCGGTGGAGATTATTCTTGGCACAATCCCTAAGAAGTGACTAAAATTCGTTTCACAAAAAATGAATAACAAGTAGTTTTTTCCTTCATTTCCCCAAAAACTGAGGTTTTCCTATTCAAAATCCCATGTAATTTCCAAAGGCCTGGGGGCACGGGTCAATATTCACCGATTTGAAAGAAAAAAAATGAAATTTCTTTCTCTGGGAACCTCCCAAATTAAGGGAATCCTTGCATGATGTTTTTGTGGACCTCCCACTTCCTATTTTAGGGTCACGTGATATATGGAGCTGGAGCTTGTCTCGTTTATAACCTTGTTACTATGCTTTGGACCTTATAACAGATCAAATTTTGTGAATGTTTTTTAAGCAGATGCTAGATGCTTGCATAACACGTTTGATTGGCCTGCCAGATTTGAAATGAGATTAGTGAAGAGGTTTTCCTTAAAGAAAAAATGAATATTTATTGAAGCAATTGATAATATATCTGTTTTCTTTTCAGGAAGTTTTATTTCGTGAGTAGAAAGGACTCCGTGAGGAAATTAGCAGCAATGCACTGCAACAAGGTCAGGCAAGAAAAATTGAATGCTTACAAAACTGAACTGAAAGCACAACAGAAAGAGTTTTTTAAGCAAAAAGCCAAAAAACTCGCGTTCATCAGAGAAGAAGAAATAGCTTGCGGATTAAAGCCAACTGTTAGTGTAGAGGAAATTGAAAATGCAAACAGATTAATGGAACAGTGCGGATGAAGTTAATGAGTTGTTTGTTTGTTTTCTAGTGAACGCAATAAACTATGATTCATGTAAAATGTCAGAAGGATTTATTTAATATGTGTAAAATGTAATTTTTATATGTATATCTTGGTAAGGTTGTGTAAAAAAATTGGGTTCGAATTTCAGATCTTACTATCATAACAGTCCGATTGGTTTTGTTATCGACTATTTTTTTTCAGATGAGGGTCAGTAACTACACCGATAGAATCTACGTAAAAAATACTATGGGAACGAGTGTTACATGATCATTTTCTTGCCCCAATTAATTATTAATTATAACAAAATAATAAAGAATCGATTTGTGCCTGTCTCCGCTTCAGCCCATGATTAGCCTAATAGGAATATTAATAGAATATATATAAAATGTATAAAAAAAAGTTATTTGCAAACATTTTTATTAAAGAATTTGTTATGAAGAATTAATTATAAAAAAATAATAACCATAAAATAAACCGAGTACTGTTACGAGACCGCGACAATATATTGTAATTATCTCATTATACAAGTTTCATGTATTTAAAAATGTGGAAGAAAAGGTTCACGCGCTGATAAAAATAGAATTGGTCATGAGGGATGGTCGATATCTTCGTATGGGAGGAACCGGAAGGCACGGTTACTATGACGAGCGTACTGTCCTGCCTACCAAGGGGGTTAGAATCATGCATCTTACGAATTCCCCAACACTTGGAAAGAAAGAAAGCTGTAAAGTCTTTTAGAGGATTGGTTCACTCCTGCCAAAGGGACAACTTATGTTTAGTCAAGCCAGTCATAAAATTTAATTGCAAGGAGCTCTGGAGCAGGTGGATAGCAGTTAGTTACGTCAGTCACCGCGATCAGTCAGCCACCAGTATTTTTTGAGCAGTCCTTCAGTACGGTTTTCTGCTCTTTGTTTCGGTTCGGATCTACCGGCAGTTTTAACTCCTTTCGGGATGATATTCTCTCAGTATTTCTAAAGGCACCAGTTTATTGTGACAGTCCTCATCAGGATTGACTTCTACCCTAAACGAACTCATCACTTGCTCAACCATCAGTAATCTGGATCACCGGAAATACTGATGGTCAAGGATCTATTACCAAACTCCCTACTCTGTCACCTACAGGTATTCGAACTCAGAGTTGAGGAATTCTACACACACAAGTAAACACAAACTCGTTGAGTCCCCATTTACCCCTCTTATCCTTCCCTCCTTTATCTGCAAAACACTTATAAATCTGTTCTTTCCAGTCGGAGATAAATCACGTTCCTTAACAAAATCAATTGGGTATCTACAGGGGCGCAACCAGGGGGCAGGGGGCAACCGGGGCAATCTGCCCCGGTTGTTCCTTGAACTTGAAAAGTTACTATACATTAGTTTGAATTTTACGCCTCGAAAACAGACTTTGATGAGTGGTCGAATCATCAGAGTTTTTGTCGTGGTTGTCGATGGTGTTTCATTTTACTTTACTCACTAGAACTGTGAATTCGCGCTGAGAATAAATTTTCGGTGATATCTGCACCCTTTTGTGAAGGGCGATCTGCCACATACGTCTGTCCTTCTCCTTTTCTTTGTTAAATGGGGTAGCGCTCTCTTCTTCAGTTCAATTCAAATGCACATCCTGCAAAGTTCAAAATTGTCGATGGAAGTAGGAGCTCGCTGTGTGGATCAACTTTTGAGTGACATTCATCTTTTGAAAGATTCTTGGCCGATACTGCTGTCTGAAGCTAAAACTGTTGCATCAAATTTGAGCATTGATACTGAGCTGAAAGAGAGTCACTCACGCATCCGAAAGAGAAAACGATTCCATGACGAGACTTCAAGCGCAGAACACGTTTTCGAAAGTCCTGAAGAGCGCTTCAAGGTGCAAGTTTTCATCTCTACAATGGATCTCCTTTTGACTGAAATAAGTACACTTCACTCAAGATTGTCAGAGCTGGCAAAGCTCTACGCACCGATTCTTGGATCAATGTGTAGTCAAGGCAATCTACACGACGAAAATGAATTGACCGAAGATGTTACTGAAAATGTTTCTAGCGCTGCTGCCCGTGACCTGAAGGCAACATATCTGAACGATTTGGTCGAAGCTGATTTATGTGAGGAAATTCGTTTGCTGCGAAAAGTAAAAGAGATCATGAAATGGAACTTCACGAATGCCGTGGAACTACTCAATCTCATACATACGTGTGGATACGAGAATATTTCGCCTCAAATATGTATTTCACCGAGACTTTTGCTTGTACTGCCACCGTCTGTCGCGTCTGGGGAAAGAGCTTTAAGCAAATTAGCTCTTATTAAGAACGGGTTACGATCCACGATGGGCGAGGACAGGTTGAACCACTTGCTGACAATCTCCATTGAACACGAAAAAGCAAGTGAAATCAGTTATGAAAAAATTATAAAGGATTTCAGTGCCATCAAAGCAAAGAGGCGAATGTAAATTCAAGTTGTAAAATTTGGAATAGAAATTTGATTTCATAAAAATGTAAAAAAGTTGGAAAAGTTGGAATGGAAATTTGATCTCATAAAAATGTAGAAGTTTAAATAAAAGATTTAAGAAGAAGAGCCCTCAAAATTTTTTGCCTCGGGCCCAAAAATGTCTAGTTGCGCCCCTGGGTTAGTATTACCATGTGACATGGTTCGGAAAACTATACTTCAAGGCAGTTGTAGGTATATTGCGGCGCTATAACTTACTAATTTGAACAGGTTGAATTTACCATGTAGCATAGCAAGAAAAGCTACTCTTTGTGGCCTTTGCTGGTATCTGGCAGCATCATACTTGCTAGTTGAAAGTAGTTAAGTTTATTATGAGGCATATCGCGGAAGCCTATTACTTACGGTACTAGCAGGTATAAAGTGGCGTCATACCTACTACTTGGAAGAGGTTGAATTTACTATGTAGTCAGGTGAAACAGCTTGCCTGCACTGTTCATGCACCGATCAGTAGAAGTAGGGACTCTTATTCAAAATGATTGAAATTATCATGTGGCACAATAAGTATTACCGTTAAGGATAACATAAAACGCTTTTCGATCATGGTCAAAAGTGCATGCACAGAATAATAAAATTCACTACAAACTTCCATGTGCCACCATTTTACTATTCCAAATAGCAAAAAATTCTAGAATTCTTGGGAAATATTACAACGTATTTCTTTCCGTGCAAGGAACAAATTTGGTCTTTACTTCTTTATCAAAAAAGTACAAAAGGAACGAAATCATTCATTTAATTCTTTACTTAATTTATTACTGGGAAGGAACGGTTTCTGAAGAGTATGCAGGAAAACCTCAGAATACAAAGCCCACTTTGAAACTTTACTGCAGTGTGACCGTCGACGAGCCCCGCCGCCCCCCTACTAATTGTGAGTGACACATGGGCCCTTTTGTGAGCCACGTACACAATTAGACATTGCACCTTCTAACGCGCGCCGGCCCTCTTTTTACATGGAATCTGAAAGTTCCGCATTTGACATTTGTCCTTGAGGTAGTGTCTTCAAACAAAAAAACTAACTTCCTTAGCAGTGTTATATAAGGTTTTTTCACTCTTTCAAATATTGAAACGAAGTGGCTACCTGCCGACGCCGGCAACAATGAATATTGCCGGCTGTTTTTTCCCTCCTGGGTATGAACTTCCGAAAAGCGTGTAGCGATGTATTTTCATGCACTGATTACGAATATGGCCATGAAAATTGTAAAAAAAAACAATTTTCAATGTGAAAACTTTAAAAAACCACGTTTTCAAAAAGAAAAATGTTATGCTTACATCATTTTTTTTAAATCGTATACGGGCGGAAGGGCACTGCTGTGACTCACCAGAGAAATAATTTTGATGAAGCCCCTACCCTTTCCTAACATCTCGTGGGGGCGGGAAGGCACCCCTGTGACTGATCACATAAATAATGTTGGTGAAACTCCTACTCCTTTCCAACGTCACGTGGGTGCGGGAAGGCAACCCTTTGACTGGTGACACAAATAATGTTGGCCAAACCCCTACCCTCTTCTAACATCTCGTGGGGGCGGCAAGGCACCCGTGTGACTGGTTACAGAAATAATATTGGGTAAATCCCTACCCCTTTCCAACGTATCGTGGAGGGGGCGGGAAGGCACCCCTGTGACTGGTCACAAAAATAATATTGATCAAACCCCTGCCCTTTTCCAACGTCTCATGGAGGAAGCGGCAAAGCACCCTTGTGACTGGTCACAGAGATAATGTTGGTCAAACCCGTACCTTTTTCCAACCTCTCGTGGAGGTGGGAAGGCCCCCCCTGTTACTTGTCACAGAAATAATATTGGTCAAACCCCTAACCTTTTCTGTTATCTCGTGTGAGCTGGAAGGTACCCGTGTGACTGATTACAGAAATAATATTGTTCAAACCCCTAACCCTTTCAAAGGTCTCGTGGCGGGGCGTGATGGCACCCGGTGACTGGTCACAGAAATAATGTTGGTTAAACTCCTACCCCTTTCCAACGTCTCGTGGCGGGGCGAGAAGGCATTCCTGTGACAGGTCGCAGAAATAACAGTTTATATTCATTGTACACAATTCTCGTAAATCAAACGAATAATCGATTATTTACCTACTCTCTGCTTTTTGGAAAAACATTTTAAAAAAATTATCGTTGCCAGTCATTTATTTTTTACCGATATTGACAATTTTTTTGGTGTCGGTTTTTTAGACACTACCTTTTCTTAGGGGTATATTATACCCCTTTTTGTGGAGAGTGGGAATTCGGTGAAACCCACTCACAATCAAAACCTGTCACCTATCCAGCTGCCCCACTCGTTTCTTATACCACTCCACGAATATGAACATACCCCCAACTCATTTCCAATTACGTCGTCATTAGTGTAAAGAGGCAAATAGCCAAACTTCCTATAGCAGTGATCCCAACCCAACCTCGTCTCTATTCCAACCATAAACGCTTTCAGCTTACATAAATGCTTTTCACATATAAAGATTCTTTGGTACGTGACCTACTAGTGTTTTTTATTTCTCTAGGTTAATTTCAATTTAGAAAAGCTTATCATAATAATATAATAACTTCTACCTGTCGCACAAAATACAATTATATTTGTTTGGTCTGTCAAATTGCATCACTTGTGAAACGTTGTGAAGTTGGCACCTCGATTTCCCCCAACTTTTAAACATCCAATTTTCTCTTTTTGTAATTGTTTGTCGGTGTTTGTTGGTCAACTTTCAAAGTCTGTCGGTTAAAATTATAAAAGTTATAAATATTTCGAATTTGAAGTGCCAACTTCACACTAACACCAAAGATATGCTTGCTGGCGCTATAATTTTCAATATTTTCCACAAATTCTTTGCGCAATCGTTTGTCGGTTATTTGTGGGTATTTGTTGGCCAACTTTCCACGTTTGTTGGTCGAAATTGAAAAAGACATCGAATTTTGAAAAATAGCTTGCACCCGAAATAATTGACACCGCGCAAATGCTTCCGCGCATGCGGCCTCCTCGGCGAGCCAACGTACTTCAAGTACTTGTCACTGGCGCGAAAAAAAATTTACATTTCATTTCTCATAAATTGCGCTAAATTCTAGTGAAGTTTTTTTCACATCACTAGGAATTCTTTGGTGAATTGTAGGGACCATTACCAACTAGTTTTTATAGCTGTGCATTGTTTTTTTTTTGGTGGGAATCGTTTAAAATACACTACATTCTTTATAGCCCATTGAAATACTTTAAATCCCTTAAATCTTGTACAATTCTTATAAATCTTTTGAAATCCCGTACAACATCTTGAAATCTTTAATATCTTTTTAAATTCCTTTAAAACTCTTCAAGTCTTGAAAATTCGCAATAAACCCTATTGAAAGAATCATCGTGCTATTTTCGAACGAGGAAATCCGCGAGGATTCTCAAATTCCTCGAGGAAACCCGCGATGATTAATTGTCTGACTCGCGAATTTCCTGAAGGAATTTTAAAATCCTCGCGGATTCTCTAGCCTCCCTCTGCTGTTTGTGAGCTGTACTTTGAAGATTAGCGGACATAAAAAAAATGGTTTGCTGAGTAGAGGGAAGGGAAAACAGAATGAGCCTTATTTTCTCTTTCTTCAAAGTTCATTTTCGAACAAAAATTTATAAAATATTTATGCAATAAGTTTAGTATGCTCTAAATGAGAATATACTATAATGAAACTCGATTTCTTAAACATTTCTTTGTTCTGAGCACATGAAACCATTACAAAACAATATTATAGGAAAACAAGTATATTATTATTATTATTACTATTATTTGAATCGGTATATTATTTTTCTACAATAAATGTCCTATAATTTTTTCGCGATTATACGAAAAACATTATAGGAATATCAGCGTAAGAATAAATAATATTAAAATATTAGAAGAATTGTTGCACAAAATAGACAAACTACAAAAGAATGATTTATTGTGGACCAATGGCATATTTATTTTACGCTCACCGAATTTCGGTGAACCTAGGCATGGCCATAAAAGTATATACCAATTTGGATATTTATAAGACTCAGTGATGGCCACTCTCCCCTACTAACTTCTTTGTAACACGTAAGCCATGAAGACTTATTTAACTTTAAGTAAATGTTTCTAGCACGACTAAAAATCTATGAAAAAGTCAGCATAAATGACATTTCTTCAAAATGGCGACTTAGCAGTACTGCTCTTTCGCCTTATTACACGCTGTGAATTTCTACCCGACAATTATGTTTTTTTTTTTTCTTAAAAAGAACCTTCACTAATGCGCATTATCTTATATCTATATCTATAAAAGTTATTTTTCAAGTGAAAGAAGATAAATTTTTTTATTTTATTTTAGATTGCATATATCGAGCATTTTTAAATGTGTCTTTAAGCTTTCAGTAATAATGATACTATAAAGGTGAACATAGTTAAATATACATTGAATATTTTTATTTTCTTTTTTTGTAACGTAATATTCTCAGGATGTACACTAGTTATCAAGTTTAAAAGTGATCCTTGTTGAAAAGAATTCATAAAATCGCAGAAAATATTTCCATTATTGAATGTAACTAATTTTGGAAGAGAACTGAAGGCGAAATTTAGGGAAAAATATTTCAGGTTGAAATTGTTTAATTAACAATAGTTATTTAAAGTTTTCTTTTCTTGCTTTCTCATTAGGTTAGAGTTGCAATTCTTATTCAATCTTAATATTGTAGGGCTCATTTTATTCCTCAAAAGATTTTCTACAAATCCCTTTGGTACGTATTTATTTATAAAATTTCATTCAAGAAAAGTATTGTTTATAAAATTAACAATTGTATCGTTCCTAAATAATTTTTTTAAAAATTAATACATACTAAAGAGATTTCTAGAGTACCCTTCAAGGAATAAAATGAGCCCTACAACATTAGAATTACATGAGAAATGCAACTTTCACCTAAAGAGAAAGCAAAAACATAAAACTCTGAATAAGTATTGTTAAATAAGCAATTTTAATCTGATATTTTTTTCTTAAGTCCATCCGTAATTCTCTTCCAAAGTAAGTTACAATTAACATTGGGAATATTCTCCTCAATTTTATAAATCATTTTTGAAAATGCTCATTTTTGAACTAGTAAAAACTAGTGTACTCCTTAAAATAAAATAATTAGCCAATTTGCCGTTAAATTTAGTAAATTATCAATTTATGAAATTTTTAATCAATGGGGTCCATATGTTACGTAACACTTTTAAGGGGAGGGAGGGTTCAAGAGGAGCTTTTTAAGTGGTCCCGTTACGATGAAGGGGAGGGGGGGAGTTCAAGAAATGTTAGGTAACATTTTTTAAAACGTACTAATTTTTTACAATAGTAAAATAATATAAAAGAGTAGGGCGTAGTCGTTACATAAAATGGAATGTTTTTAAAGAAGGGATCAACGCATTTGGTCAATTTTAGTATTAGCCTCTTGTCAAAATTAATTTATCTTAATTGTACCCAATCTTCAGTATTTTTAAGCACTACGTTAAATCCATGCACTCAAGTATACACTTAATTACAAAAGACGCATTTTCAAACTATATATGTACCTAATTGTACTAAATTATACATAATGAACCTGATAATGCAAAAACAAAAACTGTTTATAGTACTTCCGTCATTCTTTGCTGTTTAAATTTTTGCGCCAATGACAAGAACGTGAAGTACGCCGACTCGTCGAGGAGGCCGCATGAGCGGAAACATTTGCGCGGTGTCAGTTATTCCGGGTGCAAGCTATTTTTAAAAATTCGATATCTTTTTCAATTTTGACCAACAAATGTTGAAAGTTGGCCAACGAACACCGACAAACGATTCCGCAAAGAGTTTGTGGAAAATAATTGGTGATTTCGAAGTTGGGGAAAATCGGGGTGTCAACTTCACAACGGTCACTTGTAACAGTCTAGTGGGTTTTTTCGCGGCAAATTCAAATTCTCGTATTTGAATCCTCCTAAAAACCGTTGAGATAGAATATTGGCGCAATCCAATGAAGTCCAATTTGATGAAATCGGCGATTTAACTACCGTAAACGAATCTATAGAATTCAGTTTAGAAAAATTATTTTTGTTTACTTTTAACTATAGGAAATAAGGAACGTTAAAGAAGAACTGAACAGAGAGAAATCCGATTCACACTGAGATTTATTCAAAGGTTAAATTCAAGAAAATATTACAAGTACAAAATCATTGCTTAAAATCAAGGGCAAAGAGGCAAAGTTCTCACGTCGTGAGATGATCGAAATCTGATTCGAAAATCAGTGCTGTGTGCGGGGCTTCCGGACCGCGTAGCAGTCAGCGCATCGCCTGCACAAGCCTACTCTCACATACTCTCATTCAGTGGCAAACCTACCGAACAGGCAACATAGGCAGCTGCCTAGGGCGGCAAATTTTCAGGGGCGGCAAAATTTCGAACGTTTATTTCAAATGATTATTTTTACATGACGCTGCGAACTACCAATAACTCGTAAACATGTAGAAAGTACCCTTCACAAAGTTTTAAATTAAAATAATTGATGAATTTCTCGAGTGGCACACAGAAACTCTCAAAATCAATTCAATAATTTGATAACAAAGAATCTTCATCTGAATCCTATCCTATTTCAATTTTGTCCGCTCCTGATGTACACTTATTTGAACATTCGAAAAAAATATGGGGGGGGGGGGGGGCAATTTCGCAACTGTCTAGGGCGGCAAATTGTCTTATTCCACCACTGCTCATATTTTTCAATCCAATGAAATATAGTGTTTTTACCCCATACTAGGCAAACCCATGATCTAACTTTTACTCATTCTGTGACGCGAAGCCCATAAACGGTGACCGAGTTAGCTTCATGAAAAAATCCCATTAAACACGTTTTCCCAATTTCAAAGTGAAATCTGTTTTAATGCTTTAATATCAAAACATGCCAGGAAATAAAAGTTGTAAAAATGAACGACTTGGCTGTTTGTTAAAAAGTGTCAAACATGATATTGAAAACCAAAATTTATAACTTTGTTTTCGTAAAAACTCTTCAATTCGGACTTAGATATAATAAAATCATGTCGAAATCCTCATTATTCCCATTCACACCAAGAATTACAAATTTCATTATTCAAATTGTTTCTAGCGCTGAAAAGTAATGAACAGAATTAGTTTTATGAATAACAAAATCATAAAAGTTAATAGAATGGGATAATTCCGGGTGAGATGGAACTCCGGGAGAGATGGAATCACCTATTTAATACAAATTAACTATTACGAATTTTGGCGTGCGAGTATCGATTCATACAGGGACAAAATATAAAGCGTGCAAATCAGAAAATCATAAATCGCGAACTAAAAAACCAAATTTTTCCACGATCGCTTGTACGAGTAGGGAAATTCCGGAAGAGATGAAAACTTATAGACAACGGTTCGAACTAAAGTTTGGTACATTATATGGACTATTTCCGCAATTCCCTTTGAATTTATGATTATTTGAAAAAACGGGTTCCATCTCACCCGGAATTATCCTACATTCCAAAGTGCTGAGTTCTTAGAGTCAGTTCGCGTTCTCAAAAAATACTGAGTCTCTCTCAGTACTCTGATTTCGAAATCCCAATCTCAATTATTTAATAAAAGAGTCTTTGTTCTGTCTTCTTATGCATATAATCAATGTTTGAATACGTAGAGCAAATTGGCCTCCAAGAGGTGCTGCCTCTATCGTGTAACGGATGAATTAAGCAAAGGACCCGATTGTTACATTTTGACGAATGTAGCGACGCTAACGCCAAACAATTTAACTTCGTAGAAAAACTTTGTCGCTGCAAATTGGTTGGAGCTTCGAAGCCCTGAGCTGCAGTGTAGATAAGTTCTAACGAAACACTGGATAATGTAGAAAACTTGCCTAACTTCAAGCGCGTGGGTAAACCCAAGCGGCTTTGACAAGAGAAAACTGACATGACTTACCCTGATCGGTCGCAGTACGTGAGGCGCAATACAATCAGACTTCTTTTAATTTTCAGCAAAAAATAGAAACAGTGTCGTAACACACACTAAAAAATTCACTAAGTTCCTTTGTGTGTGATTAAAGTCAATAATTGTTTGTTAGCAGATTTGTAGTTCAATAACGACACCACAAATTTGTAGTTACCTTAATTTATTGTAATTTCTTTTAAAAAATACTATTTAATATTAAGTGGACTGTAATTTTCACTACATTTAGTTAACACGTTAAAATTAACTCACACGGATCACGATGTAACATTTAGTGTCT
>JAUMHM010001043.1:0-18434 GCA_032362435.1 Melikaiella ostensackeni | reverse complement strand
AGAAGCGTCAATCCTATCCGAGGCTACATTATTATTTGTATTATTCATTGTTAAAAGTATACACCCAACTACAACTTGATGCAAGAAATTCATTCCATAAGTGCAAAATCATGTCCAAATTAAGCAGCTAAATCGTTATAAGGTGGAGTCTCCATTCATATTGTCAGTCCCTTCAAACTTCGGCCATGCAAAGGAGAGTATGAAAACCAAGCTAGAACCAAAGGAGCTATGATCGGTTTGTTTTGTATGCTGAGGAAGGCACCAGTCTTCTGCAGTTTGGTCTCGAAGATGGAAAAAGACCATTCAATACATACGTGACAAGAATACTCAACGACGAATGAGAACTTAAGAAACTCATGAACTTCCCTAAATCCTCTTTCTGAAAAATCAATTTGTAGAACTCTTATAAATCTCCAAAGCCTTCCACAATTCTGAAAAGTTTTCATGAATTTTCTCAAAACTCTGTATAAACTTCCAAAAGTTTCTATAACTTTCCATATATTTGCGCAAGATTCCGCACATTTCAAGAATTTTCGAAAGCTCCTTAGTTTCCATACATTTTCTAAAGTTTCCATAAGTTACCATGAATTTCCCAAACGTTAAACGTTAGACTGTGCAGTCCGAGATACTTTAGATGTAATATGACGCCTTCAAGATGTTCAGTTTCGCCTTCCTAAAGAGAATTTTAAAAATCGTCTCATGAATTTAAAGAAACCTCTTCTCTTCAAAAACTGAAGCCTTTGGGATATATATTTTTGGGAGAAATTGAAATAGTACAAATAAAATACTCATCGTGAATTTTTTTGTCATTTCAGTAGTCATGGAATATTCAAATTGCGCAACACTTGTTCCTTCGCTTTGAAACAAAACCTCAAGAACTAATGACACTTTTAAACCAAAAAATTCCATTGACAAAAACGCCAAATACAAGTGAAAAATGTAGGAAGAGCACTATAAATATTTGAAAATAAGCGCGCAAAAAAATGTGACGTGATTTTTCTTTCAAATTCTTTCTTAAATCCTGATTCAAATCGCCCTCGGCGACGATTTGCGTTAGACTGTTTTGTCCAAGATACTTGAGGTGTAATATGACGCCTTCAAGATGTTCAGTTTCGCCTTCCTAAAGAGAATTTTAAAAATCGTCGCGTGAATTAGTGGAAACATTTTCTCTTCAAAAACTGAAGCCTTTGTGGAATACATGTTTGCCAAAATATGAAATAGTACAAATAAAAACTCATCGTGAATTTTGTTGTCATTTCAGTAGTCATGGAATATTTCAAGTGCGCAACACGTGTTTCTTCGCTTTGAAAAAAAATTTCACCAACTAATTACAATTTCAACCCGTAAAATTTCATGGACAGAAACGCCAACTACAAGTGGAAGATGTAGGAAAAGCACTTTAAATATTTGAAAATAAGCGCGCAAAAAATATGACGTGATTTTTATTTCAAACTCTTTTTCAAATCCCGATGCAAACCGCCCTCGGCAACGATTTGCGTTAGACTGTTTAGTCCAAGATATTCGAAATGTGATATGACTCTTCAAGATGTTCAGTTTCACCTTCCTAAAGAGAATTTCAAAAATCGTCGCGTGAATTTGAGGAAACCTCTTCTTTTCAAAAACTGAGGTATTTGGGAAATATATGTTTGCCAAAAAATGAAATAGTACAATTAAAATACTCATCGTGAATTTTGTTGTCATTTCAGTGGTCATGGAATATTTCAATTGCACAACACTCGTTTCTTCGCTTTGAAACAAAACTTTAAGAACTAATTATATTTTTAAACCAAAACATTCCATGGTCGAAAACGCCAACTACGGAAAAACACTATAAATATTTGAAAATAAGCGCGCAAAAGAGGTTGACGTGATTTTTCTTTTAAGTTCTTTCTTCAATTCCGATTCAAACAGCCCTCAGCAACAATTTGCGTTAGACTGTTTAGTCCAAGATTCTTCAGGTGTAATATGACGCCTTCAAAATATTCAGTTTCGCCCTCCTAAAGAAACTTTCAAAAATCGTCGCGTGAATTCAAGGAAACCTCTTCTCTCCAAAAACTGAAGTCTTTGGGAAATATATGTTCGCCAAAAAATGAAATAATACAAATAAAATACTCATCGTGAATTTTGTTGTCATTTCAGTAGGCATGGAATATTTCAGTTGCGCAACACTTGTTCCTCCGCATTGAAACAGAACTTCGAGAACTAATTGCATTTTTAAAGTGAAAAATTCCATGTACGAAAACGCCTACTACAAGTGAAAAATGTAGGAAAGCACTATGAATATTTGAAAATAAGCGCACAAAAGGACCGCACGTGACTTTTCTTTCAAATTTTTTCTTAATCCCGTTTCAAACCGCCCGCGGCAACGATTCGCGTTAGACTGTTCAGTCCAAGATACTCGAGGTGTAATATGACGCCTTCAAGATGTTCAGTTTCACCTTCCTAAAGAGAATTTTGAATATCATCGCGTGAACGAATGAAATACACATCGTGAATTTTGTTGTCATTTCAGTAGTCATGAAATATTCAAATTGCGCAACACTTGTTTTTTTGCTTTGAAACAAAACTTTAAGAACCAATTACATTTTTAAAGAGAAAAATTTCATGGACAATAACGCCAACTACAATTGAAATATGTAGGAAAAGCACTATATATTTTTGAAAATGAGCGCGCGAAGGAAGTTGACGTGATTTTATTTTTACATTCTCTTTCAAATTCCGATTCAAACGGCACTCCGCAACGATTTGCGTTAGAATGTTCGGTCCAAGATACTTGAGGTGTGATATGACGCCTTCAAGATGTTCAGTTTCGCCTCCCTAAAGAGAATTTGGAAATCGCCGGGTGAATTTGAGGGATCCTCTTCTCTGAAAAAACTGAAGTCTTTGGCAAATATATGTTTGCCAAAAAATGAAATAGTACAAATTCGAGAGTGATACGGAAGACGGGCTAATATGGCACGCAGGTTAATAATATGATTGAAGACATCTGTGTAGGGTGATTTAAATCCGATTTGCCTTGTACCAAGGCAGACTTGGGAGTTATTAATTAAGAAAACGCAACTTGCCGTAACCTGAAAAATTCTTTATAATATTACTTTTATTGCAATTTGAGGTTTAGGAAAACCATGAATTTGTATTTCTTCCGAAACTGGGGTAAATTGAATACATCCCTTCTTTGAATCTAATTGAGTAGACAAATATTTGGAATATTTAATTAATCTAATTGCTCATTTTTTTACTAAAATATTAAGAAACAGAGCTATGGCAGGATGAAAAAGTGTCATACTTTCTCCTAAGTAGAGACATATGTTTTTTTCTCAACATAAGCAGTTTCAAGGAAACAGTGATCTGAGTTAGTTCGCACCGTTTTACGGAAAAATACACTTAATCATTATCTCAATTCATTTCAACGAGTTTTTTTCAATGTTTCTCCATATTCTGAACACGTAGTGTATTCTTTTTTATTGCAAGATCCGGTTTTAAAATGTTACACGTGCAGTTTTATAAACTGAGACAAGTTTCGTGCAATCCCAATATTCCTGGATAATAAAAGTAAGAACCAAAATAACGATGAGTTTTTTATTTGTACTATCATATCTACTGTAAAAATGAATTTTCCGAAAGCTTTAGTTTGAAAAAAAATAGGATCCTAGATTTACGTGAAATATTCGAAAATTTTCTCTAATTTGAAAAAGACTCTCCTCCGGAAAAGGTGTCGTATTCTCTCTTAAGTAGAGACATTTGTTTTTCTTCTTGAAATATGCACTTTCAAGAAAACCGTGGGCCGTGTTATTTCGCAGCGTTTTACTAAAAAATACATTTGACATTTCTGTAAGTTTAATTCAACGCGTTTGTTTTTCAATATTTTGTCATGTTTTTAAATATTTTGCACGCGTAGTGAAGCTTTCTTCCTCATGCAGAGTAGCGATTTTAAAATGTTACCCCTGCGGTTTAGTAAACTGAAACAAGTCCTATGACACCCTTATATTTTGGAATGATTGAAATAACAGCCAAATAGATTTAAAAATTCTGTCAGTTTATTTCAACGCGTTCGTTTTTCAATATTCTTGACATTTTTTTGGCAAAATATTGAAAAACAAACGCGTTGAATATTCAATATTCAATATTCTGCACGCGTAGTGAAGCTTTCTCTTTCAATGAAAATGCCGGTTTTAAAATGTAACCCGTGCGGTTTTATAAGCTGAAACAAGTCCTGTGCAACCCCAGTATTTTAGGATAATTGAAATGACAACCAAATTAACGATGAGTATTTTATTTGTACTATTGTGTCTGCAGTAAAAAATGAATTTTCCAATAACTCTAGTTTTTAGAGCAAATATGATCCTAGGTTTGCGTACAATATTTAAAAGTTTCCTTAATTTGACAACATCTTTTCTCGTGAGAAAGTGTCGAATTCTCTCTCAAGTGGAGGCATATGTTTCCTCTCTCAACCCCAGCAGTTTTGAGGAAACCGTGGTCCGGGCTAGTTCGGACCGTTTACTGAAAAATATGTTTGAAAATTCTGTCAGTTTATTTGAATGGGTTTGTTTTTTTATTATTTTGCCATGTTTTTCAGTATTCTGCACGTATATTAAAGCTTTCTTTTCTATTGAAAATGCCGGATTCAAAATGTTACCCGTGCGGTTTTAGAAACTGAGACAAGTCCTGTGCTACCCCAGTATTCTAGTGTAATTAAAATGACAACCAAATTAACGATGAGTATTTGATTCGTACTCTTATGTCTGCGGTAAAGAAATAAATTTTCGAAAAGCTTCAGTTTTTGAAGAAAATAGGAGTTTAGATTTACGTACAATATTTTTAAAGTTTGTTTAATTTGAGGAAGACTCTCCTGCTGAAAAAGTGTCATATTCTCTCAAGTAGAGACATTTGTTTTTTCTCCCTACCCAAGCAGTTTCAAGGAAACCGTGGCGCGTTCCGGGTTAGTTCGCACTATTTTACTGAAAAATACATTTCGAAATTATGTCAGTTTATTTCAACGCGTTTATTTTTAATATTTTTCAAAATTTTTGCAAGCTTTTTAAAATACTGCACAAGTAGTGAACCTTTTTTTTACTGAAATTTCCGATTTGAAAATGTTACCCATGCGGTTTTATAACTGAGAAAAGCCGCGTGCAATCCCAATATTCTGGAATAATTGAAAATGAGAACCATATTAACGATGTGTATTTTATTTGTTCTATTATATCTGCGCTAAAAAAGAAATTTCCCTGAGGTTTCAGTTTTTAAAGAAAAAAGGATTCTAGATTTACGTACAATATTATAAAAGTTTTCTCAAGTTGAAAGACTCTCCTTGTGAAAAAGTGTCGTATTCTCTCTTGGGTAGAGACATATGTTATTTCTTTCAACCCTAACAGTTTCAAAGAAGCGGTGGTCAGGGTTAGTTTGCACCGATTTACTGAAAAATACACTTAGAAATCCTGCCAGTTTATTTCAAACCGTTTATTTTTCAACGTTTTTCAATGTTGTGCACGCATGGTGAGCCTTTCACTCTATTGAATGTTTCGGTTTTAAAATAATACCTCTGCGGTTTTATGAACTAAGAAAAGCTCCGTGTAGGAAAAGTGAAAGTTTCTTTAATTAGCAAAGAAGAGGAAGTGTAAATTTATGATTTGATTTTAAATTGCCCGGAATTTTCGAACATTTACGGAACGGTTCGGAAACTTTGGGATATTCATGGAAATTCATGCAAGGTTTGTGAAATTTCTGAAAATTTTTGGAAACCAATGTAGGTTTTTAGAGGCTAATGGAAATTTATGGAAAACTGGGAAATTTTTGTTAGTCTTAGAGAGTAAAAAAGAATTTATAGAAATGCTTTACATAAGCAAACAAAAAGAGTTGTCTGTAAGTTCAAAAAACTGATTTAGAAAAATTAAATGAACCTGAAGAAATTATTGGTCTTTCCCCACCTTAAAGACCAATCTGTAGGTGGCCTCGGCTTTTCTTAGTCAGATTGAAAATAAATACCACTAGCCGCAAGCGCAGCAGGGCTTCTGTATTCCCAAGTTGCTCGTGTCGTAGGTTTCATCATCTCAGATGGCATAGCTTCCACGGGATTAGGTAGCATTTTAGACTACTTTTTTTCTAAGAGATAATTGAAGAAATGAAAGAACTGCAAGATGCCTGAAGTCCGGAACTTGTTAAAATATGGGCCTGCGGGGTTAAAAATTTTGTTTTATTTTCATCGTTTACGGGTAATTGCAAGTAACGTTGAAATAGATGTGAATTATTGGTTGTCTACTGGCCGTAGTAATTTATTCTGTTGAAAACATGTATCGTCCGTCGACGTCGGACCTCATCAGTCACAAAGAACTAGATCTTAAAAAATTAGAGATGAAAATGTCGATTTTTGCAGTGTATTCTTAGTTGAGTATACATATTGGTTTAAAATTTAGTTTTAAATTTCGATGAATTGTATACTTTGTATTTTGACAAATATATAAAACCATTTGGTGTGCTTCTTATTATATGAAACAATTATTATAAAAATAAATAATGATAAAACATAATAAAACAATTTCTGTGGGCCAACAATATAAACACACATAAAGTATACCCGTGGTCTCGGAGAATGTGTTGATAGTATTGGCGCACAGAAGTTGTTTTATTATTAAAAAGCATTCAAACCGAGATCACCAGTAGAACCACACCAAATGGTTTCATATGTTTGTCAAAATATAAGTCATACAATTCATCGAAATTTGAAAGTAAATTTTGAACCAATATGTATACTCAACTACGAATACACTGCGGAAATCGACATTTTTATTTCCAATTTTCTAAGATCTAGTTCTTTTTAACTGATGAAGTACGGCGACAACAGACGAAATTTGTTTTAAGCGTAATAAACTACTACAGCCAGTAGACAATCTATAATTCACATGTATTTCAATTAATACTTCATCTGGCCAGAATAATAACATCAATATCATATGCAAGTTACATTCTTTGTCTTTTCGAGGTATATCCTCTATTGATACGCGTTTGATAACATGAATTACTGCACCGACTAAGATTGATATGTTACAATCAGGGCCTTTCATTAGAAAATACGTGAATTTATCCGGGGCTTGAGTGGCCAACATAAGTGCATTTTTTTAAACTCGTTACTCCAGAATACAATTTCAATGTAATATATCATCTAATCACTTCTGTCCAATATGTCTCTTTACATATGCAAATTTAGAGTTCAGATACGTGAAAATCTCCATATTTTCTATTAATGCACTGAATTCGTCAAAACATTTGACCTGCTTTTGCTCCAACAATCAGGGTGTTCTCTTTAAATCAACATATGTATGGTTGCATTCTGGCAACATTGACTTTTGTGCTACAGCAAAAGTTACATCTTGAGTAGTCGACGAATATATTATTTCAGAATTTCTAGCGATATTATCTCATGTGTTATTTGCTAAATCTTCGTATAAAATTTCGTATACATTAGAGTCGCAAATGTCTGAAGGTACGTAATTCTAAAATGTATATCCTTTCTCTACGTCTATTCAAGAAATACTTGCGAACGGCCAAACAATCCCTGAATTTAAGATAACTTTATTACTTTCCAAATTCACCCTTATACAACTCTCCCGAATTAAAGTATTAAGTGATCCTGTGAGAATTAGATTTTGCCAATTACCGAATAGGTCATAG
Source organism: Melikaiella ostensackeni (assembly GCA_032362435.1). Classification (NCBI taxonomy): domain Eukaryota; kingdom Metazoa; phylum Arthropoda; class Insecta; order Hymenoptera; family Cynipidae; genus Melikaiella; species Melikaiella ostensackeni. The sequence continues at coordinate 10,766 of JAUMHM010001043.1, read as the reverse complement.
TATTTTATTCCGTAACAGTTCCCGCCTTGGTCTGTAGAACCCGAAAAAGTTACACCATGATAATTAGTAAAGTTTATTCTTAAACCCCAAATTTGTAAATTCCTGTCCAATTTCAGTATACACAAGTTGGGCATTTCTTGGCATTGTTCACGAGATATTTCTTTTAAATATGTAATCTCTCCTTGATTTGTGGCTAATATATGTGAATGCATGCTGCTGCAGTATACTGTGCGCTTTACTTCTACTTTACAATGAATTATTTTGATTATGAGAAGATTGCTTGATTGCAGCAGCTGAATGTAAGCTTCCTCAGTTACTTATATTGTTTCGAAAATTGCATTTTACTACTTCTAATAATGATAAGATTGATACATTAAGAATATCGGATTCACAATCATATCCCACGATGGCGCTTGTTGGGAATGGTGGGAGGTTCCTATTAACAACTATTACTGTTATTGTTGAAGATCGAATATCAAATTATGATAAGCCAGAGGTCCTCGAGTTTTAATAGTAAGGATGATATCCTGAATCCGTAACATTTCTTGACCGAATCGGAATATTGCAATCAGTTCTGCTTATTTTGTTTATAAACAAGTATGGCCATAATGCGAGCTCATCAACATGAGCAACAAAATACTGAATCGTCATATCAAGCCTTAGACGGTATACATATTGCATTTTAGTTATTGATCTGAAATATAAGATAAGTCTGAGCTTAATTTTCGTTGGAATTTCCTTTTCGTATTCTTGGAATATTTGAAAGCTTTAGTCTATTTGAATGGACTGTTTTTGACTTAAACTTTATTTGAATTTTTACGTTTTCATTGCCTAATATTTCAAAGACCTCATGTGGTCCCGTGTATTGATAAGATAATTTATGTATTTTTCCACCCTTCAGTAGAAATGCTTCGTCCCCTACCTTAACATTCTATGCATTAGCTCTTTTATCATAATAAATTTTTTACCTTTACTGAGTTGCAATTAAATTTTCGCTTGCTAGGTCACGTATGTCAAGTAATCGATTTTCTGAATTTTTGGATCCATTATCACGAGGAGTACTATCAGCTGCTATGAATGTATATATACTATAATTGTTTTTTCTCATAGTCATTTGATCCCTACATTCTGCAATGTTCTTATACAAGATCGATTGATTTCGTTTATTTTAATAAGTGATTGCTTATCAACTTGACCATCTACTAATACTTCATTTAGCCTATTCACTTCTCGTATATCTTTGTCTTCAAGGTTATCTTTAAAATTCGCAGATTCGTTTATATTTTCTTGATGCTCACTCATTTTTTCTTCAACTTCTTGAATTTTCTTGTTGTCTTTTCCTCTTCAATTCTTCCACCTCTTGAGTTCTCATGTTTGTTTAGTTTCTTTACGGGGGAAACCTTTCCCCCTTTTAAGGATAGAAGTATTCAAATTTTCTTTCTTATCTTCAGATGAATTTTTCCTTGGCCTAATTCTTCTTTTCTTTCCTGGATTTGTCTTTTCCTCTACAAATTCAGATTCTTCTTCTTCATGATTTGGTTCCTTATGATTATTCGTCTCCTGAGATTTATTGTCTGCTTCGTTTTCCTTCTTCAGCTTTCCCCTATTCATTACCGTATAACATCTTGAGCCTGCAATCTTTTGCTGCTCATTGTCCGGAAATGCAGTGGATTCGTTTGCATGATTTTGCAAAGTTGAAAGTAAAACCTGATCACCTTCAACTAATTCATATTTCGACTCCTCCGTATACCTTAAATCTCCAAGCTTCATATATGTATTACATTAAAATCATATTCCAAAAGCTTGAGCTTCCATCTAGTAATACGAGAACATAAGTAAGTTCCTAGCATTCTGGAACCACACTAATGGTTTGTGGTCCGTCACAAGTGTGAATTATCCACCATATACATAAGATCCTACTCCATAATCTGAAGCGTCAGTAGTGATAATAAAAGGACATGAAAAATCCGGCTTCTGGAAGAGTGGTTCTTCGCAGAGAAAATTTTCAAAGTATTATAAACTGCATTTTGTTCTTTCGCCAACTCGTATTTCCTACAATCGCATATTTTATTGACACACTGAGTTTTACAGTGACATGTCAAAACGTCTGTATACGCCTCAGGAACTGGATTAGTTCATAAGGACCGGAATGAGTTGGTTTTGATTCAGCCTCCACCCACAATCCTCCAGCAATGGCAGTTTTGGATGGGCACGATGAGCGTACTCCAACACAGTGGCTTGGAAGCAGTAAGCATTTTTGGATTTAGCGGTGTTTTTTCACTTCAAAAAAGTCGTTTCTCCAAATGTTATATAAAATGCTTCTTGCGCTGAAACGAGAGCTTTTTATCAGATTTTATCTTGATCTCAATACACGTGTTACAGCGATGTACATGGATAGTTTCCTGACCCGCTTATTTTCCTCTTCTCCAAGTGCTTCTACTCTAATCCTTGCACTTTTGTTCGCTCTCTACCGAAGGTGATAAGAGAGAGGATTGAAAAGTGACAAATTGTTGCACTTTGCACTTTCCTAGAACATCCCTGATATATTAGTGATTAAGTAATTACGTATATGCTGGTTAGTATATTGTATATGTTGGTAACATTCGTCATTGGGAAATGGCGAGCACCTTAGTCGCCTTTTTATTGGCTGACAGAAAAGCTGCATCTAGCGACACTACAATAGGGAAAAAAAGTCTGTGGAAAAATTGATTTTCAGAGAACAATTCTTATCGGATTTGAACTTTTTTTTCAAACGAGAGCTCATAAAATCCCGCATCGATTCCGCGGAGCGAATCGCTGAAAAACTTTGTCATTATTATTTTATTTAATTAGAAAAATGGGAAAAGAATTGTTTACTTCTGAAGAGTACCATTTTTCTCTAAATTCTTGAATTCATTTCAAGATACTCAAAATGAGTGAAGCAACTATCCAAAAAGTTTTGTGTAGCAACGCAGATGTTTCCTTTCTTAGAGATCACGTGGCCTTGTCGTTTTTGCTAGTGGACATTGAGAAAGAAATAGAAATTAAAATAGTATTTTGTGGAGCAAGTCACCAGTGCCTAGTACGAGTTACACACAGTACTTTTAACAACGACTGTGTAGAAAAGTCGATGTGAGGAGGTATGAAAAACAAACAGTCACAGTTATATCGGTTGGATACTTTTGGAATGTGTATATCAGCAATTTTAAAATGTCAGGTGATCTGTTTCGTGGTTAGTTTTGAGCGAGAACAAAGAAATTGCCTGACTTCTCATCGTTATGTGATCAGCTGTGAATGGACCCAGCTGTTACATCCGGTTTTCTCGAAGTACGCATGATCAACGACGCACAGAAGTTTTCACAGATCAAAATGCGCGTGCGTAACGACACACAAGACTATTCACTGATAAACGTGCGCGTGCGCAAACACTCACAGATATTTCAGAGAAAATTCTTGTGTCGTTGCGTATGCGTACAAACTTTGATTTACAATCATGTCAAAAAGCCATTTTCAACATGCTTTACGCATAACAGGCGATTGCCGCGAGTGTGAAACTTTCAGCATGAGCCGGAGGATCGAAGCATGAGTCGGAGGTTAGCGTAAACGTAAACGAGTGCGAAGAGCTGAAGGCAAATGCTGCAGTCACATGAGTAGCAATTGCACGTCCGCACGTGTTTCACACGTTATTTTTTGCAACATCGGTCCGAGAAAATTATTTAGCACTTTTTCACGCTTTTTCATCAAATTTTTGATCCCGTATGCCGTATGGTGTGGTTTTCACTTGAATTTATGTATAAGTTTTTAAAAATAATTCTCCAGAATATTTTTATTTTGCCGGTGTGCAAAATTACTTATCTCTGAAGTGGGCATGAGCGTCCATTGCATCGATTCGCAAAATATAAGTGCTTCAAATGCGCATGCGCTAATATTATCTTCGCACAGTCTGCTGGATTGAAGCACTTTGCACATCATTTAGAGGCATGGATGTCCTCACATTCGAGGTCGGTGTTGCAAAAAAAATTTTTTTTTTCTAATTTAGTATCCCACGTCAGAGTGCAGGGAACGTGGCAGGGGTGACGAGAACTCCCTGCATTTCTTATGTCAGTGCCCGCCACTAGCCAGGCTCAGGCAGAGGACCCGTGGGGCCTATTTCATGGAACCCGCCTGTAAGCCAGCAACGAATAAATAAAGCACATATTTAAAAATTCATTGAATTAATTATAAACCAATAAGTGTATGAAAATGGTTTCGTGGGGTTTGGCTGCGATTCGTCATTTAAAAACTAAAAATCCGTTTCTATTGTGGTATTCTCTGACCATTACATGAGACGAGATCAATTTAATTATGGCATTGTCAATAACAATAGAAATAATTTATCGTTATCCAAATGTCTTAAGAAATGTTTCAAAATTAGCTGATAGATCCAAGGATGACTGCTCTCTGCGTTTGGTCTGCAATGGACTCAGCTTGCTGCTAGCATGCGCGTATGATCTTAAGGTTACGCACCGTCGAAAATACTGATAATCATACTTAAAAAAAGCTGTTTCGATTTTTGCACAGAGGCACTAAGCAAAAATCGTACTTGTGCCGCCGAACCTAAATTGGCTCGGACTCTATACCCTCTCGATATAGCTTGGTACAATTATTTACGCATGGCCTGTTACTACCTTCGCACGGCTAGGAAGCAAAACACGTACGGCGTGCTTTGTACTCTTTTCATATCACTAGTCCCCGTACGAAAATCGAAACACATTTTTTTCAGTGCAGGACTACCATTTCAGAGGAATACTTCGGGTATGGTCGTCGCAACTTTCTTGTCAGTCTCTACACCGAAAACAAATAGTTCCAGTATATTCGTCATTTATCAGTCTAAACAACTGACACATATCTCCCCAGGAGCGTTTCGCAGAGAATTATCGTGGCCATAACCATAAGAGCGGCAAAGATCTTAATAAAGTACTATTAGTGCCGCATTGTGTCAACAGCCATAAATGATTACCACGTAAGTAGGCCAACAGGGTAGTACGTGTCCTACGTGCTAAGGCATATATAAATATTAGGGCAGAGTGAAAATGCTGAAATTAATCAAATCGTTTTAGCTGAGGGAAGCAAATTCGTGGGTTGGCATCCGAAATAGTTGAAGAATATTCACGATTTCTGAATGCTTAAAATACCACGATAAAATGTTGCTCCATGAAAGCAAAATAATAGCATGTTTCTTCGATTCAAGATGCAGAAATTTCAAGTTTGACATGTTCAACTTTTCCGAAAAAAGTGTGCATTCAACTCAATCCAAGAAATTGTTTTTCTACGTGTCCAAAAAATTCTAATCTGAACTGAAATTGTTTTTTTTTTAATTTATAATTTTTCACTACTTTTCACAATCATAAAATTTACATATATACCAAAAATTTGCCATAATTTTTTAGCCAATGGTAAGTTTTTTTCAAATTCCAAAAATTGGAATTTTCAAATCTAAAAACTGAACAGGAGATATAACCGATTTTAATTTTTCTTTTGACATTAACTCACATTTTTTTCGGAGCTCACAAGGAGAACCTACGCCCTTCGGAATTCTGTTGGGATTCATACTCCTCCCAGTAGCAGGTCATTACCAAACTTGCAATATGCTAAAGTAATAAGATGCGTTTTTCCAACTTCCGGTTAGATAATGCGGTAACGCTTCGAGTATGTAATCGGAAATTCTGGGCCAAAAGATTCATTCTTAACAATTATTTTCATATGAAATAAAAATGAAATACACAAAAATAGTATGATTGAATGAAGAGAAATGAGAATTTTCTATAAGACAACTTTCCTTGGCGCAAAAGTGGTAAAGATTGAAAAAAATAATTTTTTTAAATAAAAAAAAATGGTTAAAAATTAATCTTTTGGCTCGATGTACATAAATGTAATAGTTAATTGCAATCAAAAGAAAAAAATGCAGACAGCAGGAATCGAGCCCAGACTTTCCGATTACAAACTTGGAGCGCTACCGCCGCTGTTCTCGAGAATGGCTGAAAACCGGATCTTATTACTTTAGCATATTACAAGATTGGTAATGACCTAATACTGGGAAGAGTATGAATCCAAATAAAATTCCGAAAGGTCTTTTTCTTCAACCTTCTATAGATTTCAATCTTCCTTAAGAAGGGACAAATTCATTAAATATTGGCAAAAGATATAAGAGTCGGTTTTCCGTTAAAAGCGACTTTTTATATTTTCAAATGAAGCGTTGCCAGTTTTTTAATTTTGAACTTTTCTGAAAATTTTCTGACGGATTTCGATGGAGGACGGTTAAACTCATCAGAATCCAAGAAATAAAATTAGAATTTCCGAACTAGATTAAAAACTATAGAAGTTTAAGGAAAAAAAAGTGTTTTTCTTTTTGAAAATAGACGTCAAAATTCAAATAAGGTAAATATGCCCCCCCAACGACACTAAGGTATCTGATGTTTTCAAACATTTCTTTCCTTATCAAGCATATTGACTTACTATGATAATGTATATATCCAAGCAAAGTCTAATCATTAAGTTTAAAAAAAAAATATTTTTTCCAGTTTTTTTTCACTTCACGGACGGTAAAATACTTATTTTTCAAAAAATCGTGCCGAAGTATCTCCTAACCGCACCTTATTTTTTGCTTTGTCCCTTTTATCCGCATGCTTATTGCGCCTTCTAACGGCAAGTGACTCAAATCCTTGTTATAGTGATTTGATTTATTATACTTGGTATCTTACCATTTTGTGAGAGTTCAATTGAATTCATAAATGCGAAAAAAGTTGTGGAATGATTCAGAAATGAATAGGTTATGAATGTATATTGTTTTATAACTCATTTTTTTACTACAAAAAGTGAATCGTATACAAGAGTTAAAAATCTATTGGAACAAATTCTACTGTCAATATAAATTCTACTCTCAATGTCAGACTTCTTTGTTATGACGAGCGTCTCTGTGGAATTATAATATGAATTTCATTGTAAAATTTTAATTTTTGTTCCCAGAAGAAGAGAAGTAACGTCTGAATGTATTTTAAAAAATTGACGAAAGTAAATGAAATCAATGAAGTTATGGCTTCTATTTTTATCAACCTAGTTGTTACAACTTATTGAAAGTTTCATTTAAATTTCGTAAGTTCATACAAAATAAAATTGCAGAATTACGTAAAATTACTTATGGAAAGTTCATTTCGAATGAACTCGTCAACGAATGGTTTTAAAGCCATTTTATTGTCGAAAAAGTGATTATAATCTTCGCGTGTCAAACACTGAATTGTACCTATTGAGAAATAATATTAATAGTTGAAGAAAAAGTCGGAACCATTGAAAAAACGTTGAAGAATTACTAAAAAAGAGAGAACTCCTGAAGAAACTCACAAATTACCACGGAATTGCTATTTTTGTCAAAGGTGCGGATACTGGAAACAATGACATATTCTGTTCCACTTAACCGCAGTCTAATATATTTCGCGAATCTTATAACGCAACGGATTTTCTTAACGATATATTATTTCTATGAGTCTTAAGCGTTATTATTGCATTTTGCTGTTTGTTAATACTTACGTTTCGATGAGTTTACGTTGAACATCTGTGAGTGATTTTTAACCAACTTCTTATAAGATACGCCAACTTCACACTGAATCACATGACACGATTTCATGAGCGCGACTTTAAATTAATAATGCGCGGAAAAAACTGCCGAAAAAACTCATGTGATCATAGTTTAGGGATCTTTCAATGTAAAAATACTTACGTGACTCATTTATTTTACATATTAATTATTTATTTGAAGGTAAAAATTTGAACTGCCGTTAGGGGAACCACTGCGGCTAGGGGGCACTATTGCTTTGCTTGTAACTTCGTGGAAATGAGAAAAAAATACCTTTGAATATTCCTAAAAGAACTAGAAACATTTTTTTCAAACGAAATTCTGTTTTGCAATTTTTTCAGTAAATGTATAGGAATTTTTTTTCAAAGTACCTTTTAAAACATTTGTTTGTCTCCAGAAGCAAAGAAAGGCGATTTCGGTCTCCTTAAGGGCCCTGGAAATCGAGTGTAAACCGGAAATATAGGATTCAGGCCAAACGGTGGAGCCATTTTGTCTGATTTTTCGTATAAATAATCTAAAGAGTATAGAGACCCTCGGTACAGGTCGCTTTTTTCGAAAAAATATTCTGTCCAGCGATTTTTAGGAACGAAATTGAAGGTCTTCTCTACGTTTTTCAGGTCAAGAGGTCAAGTTTTTTCAGGTCTCCTTTTTTTACATCAAATAATGAAATAACCGTCTATTATAGATGTGACAAATGAGTCATTCCATTTTTCATTGGCCAACAATTTTCAAGAAAGCAGAACCATAAATAAACAAATTCTTACTCTTGACGAACATAAGTCGTCTTTGAAATCCTTGAAAGCTTTGTGAAATCTCTGAAATCTTTGTTCGGAAAATCTTTAGGTTCATTTGAAATCACTGAAATCTTGTAAAATCTTCTCTTTGTTGAAATATTTTGAAATAGTTAAAGATCTTAAAATATTTGTGAAATCTTTTGTATTCATTTGAAATTATTGAAATATTTGAAATCGTTCAAAATCTTAGAAATATTTTGAAATCTTTGCAATCTCGTGTACTGCACTCTTTTTGGTATCTTTGGAATTTTTGTATTCTCTTAAAATCACAATGAAGTTCTTATAAGATTTTCGACACAGTTGTGAAATCTTTCTGAAATCTGTTGTATTGATTTGAAATCATCAAAATATTTTCAATCTCTGTTAGATCTTTTGTAATCTTGGAAATCTGGTTAACTGCACCTTTTTTCAAATCTTCAAAATATGTAAAATCTTTTGAAAATTTTAAAATCTTTGGAAATGTTTTAAACCTTCGTGAAATCTTTTAAATCTGGTGTACTATACATGCCTTTTTCAAATCGTTAAAATCTTTGCAATCATTATGAAATGGTTTTGGTTGAAACGTCAACTATTATGGTAGAAAATTGAACTATTTGGTAAAAATTGAATTGTTTATTTTAAAATTTTACTATTTGGTAGAAAATTAACTTTTCGTTAAAAAATCATATTTCTTGTTTGTTATTTATTGGCAAGAAAATTTTATAAAATCACTTTCAACTCGCTAAGCAAAGATAAAACTTTTTGCTTCTTGCACTTTTTTGGGGGCTAAGCCGTTTGCAAGTAACGGTGTTATTAACAAATGATTTTTTAGCAAAATTGACATATGTGCACAATTGTATTTCTTGTATTTCAGAATGTATTGCTTAGCAAAATCTGAAACTTGTACATTATCTATATCGATGTTAGATCCCTTAAAAGCAAAAAAAAATATATATATATATATATATATATATATATATATATATATATATATTCCGATCCAATGAAAACTTCTCTCCGTGACTTGTTGTTGAGAATTTGCTATTTTTAAGAGGAAATCGTTAAGACTCTTCATTCATAGTACTAATAAAAAATCCTCCGGCCAACCAGTGTCATAATTTGCCCTAAAACTGTTGCAAAACCTATACCTAATACCATTCATAATATGAACTGTTTTTTAAAAATTTTATCTATCTATGGCACAAAATAAAACTTTTCATTCTCGTTACTTTTTTTTTGTGCGACGAGCCATTCTTTTATTTACAGCCTCATAAACAATATATTTTTCATAGATCTACGCTCCCTTACCAGCCACAATTTTCAAGTTATTCGCGATTTTTCGATATTTTGATACCTATTTCTTATTGTTTCTGAGTATTATTATTAAAAGCATCTCTCAATTAAGAAAATCCTTTTTTTTAAATTTTAATATAACTCTGTGGTACTATTTCATCACGGCCTTATAAACAATGTATTTTTCATCAATGTACTCCCCCCAAGAAATAATAATCTTCAAGTTCTAAGGGATAACCTTTTTTGTAACAGTCATAATGATGGCCAGAGATTAATAAAAATTTTGAAAAATGAGCTTTTTTCATTGAGGGTTTTTGTTAATAACAATAGTTATTAACAATAAGAATCAGGTATCGGAAGAGCTAACCAAGACTATCATACTGTTTACGGTAGAATTAATGTGATAAAAAAGGTTATCGTTAATATCTTTCACATTATGGCTTGTGGAAGAGCGTAGATTTATGAAAAGTATAGTGCTTACAAGGCCGTGAACGAATAATTGCTCGTCGTGCGAGAAAATGTCATGAGAGTGCAAATTTTCCTTTTGTGCCATAGATTAAGGAAAATTTTTTTTAAATATCACTTCTGGCCATTGAGATTCTTTTTTTATAATAATTGCTATAAACAGTAAATAAAGAGGGTTCATGAAGAATGAACAATATTATCAATGGGAGTAGGTATAGGTTTCACGACAGTTGCAAGGAAAATTATGACACTGCTTGGCTGGATGATTTTTCATTAACAGATGGAGAGTCTAGACACTCTAGACAATTTCCTCTTAAAAATAGTCATTTTCTTTACAACAATTCATGGAGAGAAGTTTTTATTCAATCAGAATATTCCTTTCTGCTTTCAAGAGATCTAACCTCGATATAGACGATGTACAAGTTTCAGATTTTTCTGAGCAATTCATTCTGAGATATAACTGTGCACATATCTCAATTTTGTTAAAAAGTCATTCCTTTATAACACTATTTATTGCAAAGGGTTTATCCTACCAAAAAAGTGCATGAGGCAAAAATGTTTTTATTTTTTCTTAGCGAGCTGAAAGTGATATTATAAATTTTTGTTGCCAATAAATAATTAAATTGTTTAACAAAAATTGTTTACAC
>JAUMHM010001034.1:0-18434 GCA_032362435.1 Melikaiella ostensackeni | reverse complement strand
AACATAAATCATGATGTGCTTGGATTGAAATGCCCACATATTTATTTGAATCATAGTTAATTCAGCTTGTACTCAGTGAAAAATTTATAACTGGTAAATTACTCAGGACCTTACGATATCAATGGTGGCGCAAGATTGTCGTAGAGTGGATTGATGATAAGTGTTAATGTGATACAAAAAAAATCTTGAGGACCACATTTGCTCATCTCAAAAAAATCTACAAAGTTCCTTCAGACTTTTTTTTCATGAGGTGCAGTTTTTGTTTTAATCGTGAAAAATGACATTAAATTTTTTTTTAATTTTTGGAAAAACGACACAATACAACAAAATGTTCAATGATCAAACTATTCACCGAAAAAAGGTCTAAAAATTTGTAATTGGCTATTTTCTCATAAGGTGGATAGTTTTCGTTTCAATCGTAAAAAAATGCTATTAAAAAGAAACTTTGAATTTATGGAAAATCGACACAAGATACAATGAAATGTTTACGGTAAAATTTTCCACCTAAGGCTGAAGTACCGTTAATTAATCAGGCTTCACTCTTATAGAATTTAAAGCTTAAAGAAATCGGGAACCCGTCCGAAACTTTCGTACAATTTCATTACTGTCAGTTTATCAAAACAATCTTGATCCAATCATAAAAGTTATTTCAGATATTATCTAATTTCGTCTTAATCTATAGAGATAGCAGATGAAAGTTTAGTAAAAAATAAGTTTATTTTGTCAATACCGAAATCGAAATAAAGTGATAAAGGTAATTAATTAAACGAATGAAAGTTCTACATGAATAATAATAACAGAAATTTAATATAATACTGTTTAACATAATATAGTAAAATTCGCGTTTTTGAACATGCGTTGATCGCGTGCGAAGCTAGAGCACGTATACGTACGTATATCCACAATTATTTTTTCCGACAGAATAAGTTTCAGAAGTTACTAATGGTCTTTGAAAAACTTAATTATTTTTCAAAAATCCACAAAAGAATTTAATGGAAATATAAAAAATAGCGATCAATATTTTTAATAGGAGCACAGTTTCTGGTAATATAACTTTCAAAATATTTAAACCTCCATTATTTGAAAAACTCTTCTTCCTAAGTTCCAAAAAATTTTAAGGTTCTAATCTGTGAAATTACTCCTTTTTAAGAGAAATTTACAGATTTTTCTGATAAACAAGTTTTTAGACGTAGCTGAAGGTCATTGAGAAATTGGAATGTGAGTTATTTCTTCGAAATATTAGTTTACTGAAAAGGGAAAATATTTGAGTCAAATTTTGTTAATCGGAGCACGATTTTTATGATACAATTTTTTGAATATTTTAAATTGCGATGTTTACAAACTTAATTTTATCACTTTTACCCAATTTTAAGTTCTTATCAGGAGGAATATTAACTTTTCGAATGAAATTAATAGCGTTTCTTCTACTCTTCTTGTGATTAAATTAAAACTACGATAAAATTAGATAAGAACACTATTATCAAGAAACAGTTGTCTGACATTGTAATTGTTGAAACCAAGGTTGAAACCATACAGTTTTTCACAGCAATGTTAGTCACACCAGATTCTATAGCCCAAGATTCCAGTTTATCTTATGGAAAACTGTTGAAAGCTTCGTACAAGTTAAATATTTTAAAAGTTTTATCATCAAAAATTGTCTTCCGACTAAAAAATTAATCTCCTATTCTTAAATTTTCAATGAGTTTTTTGTATTTCCAAAAAATAATTAAAGACCCTTAGAAGCCTCTAAAAATTATATAATCAGAAAGAGAAAAAATAGAAAGTACGTTTTCTCAAAATTGTACACTTTTCGGGGCGTATCAACTTTATTTTTCTAAACATTAAGATCTCAAATATTTTGAAATTTATATCACCAGATATTGTGCTCCTATTAAAAGTAATTATTCCTAAAGGCTTAGAACTCTACTCTGTTTTTGTTTTTTATCTTTTTGAACTCAACATAAGTCAATCGTTTTTACTTTCAATTTATTTACATTATTTATTTATTTCTTGTTTTCGACAAATTCAATATCATTACTTCTGTTATTCCTGGAAAGAAAAGCAACAAAAACCGCATTTTTTTAGAGGAAATTCAGTGTCTTATTTAACACCTTATGCTCATCTCGCTCGGGTCACTCTTATTTTTATCAAATGAACCCTATACGAAATCCATGTATGCAAAGTTAAAGTGTAACGTTAAAACTTAGTAATTACATTAAAGATTTTAATATCGTTACAGAGACTTCAATATCAGAATAATTAGATTAGTATTATCATTCCTATCCATCATCCTGTGGAAGAATATCCATGAAAACAAAGCTTCTTCACAATTTTGAAATGTCTACTACTCCCAAAATTATTTAACCTTTTTCAGGTTTATCGGGGCTTATTGTAATCGTAATCGTTCCACAAAATGTTTAGGTTCTTTTCATTCACGTTCAACTTGTCGAAAATTGTAGAAAAGCGCATAACATAAATTGGAGGATTATTTTTAACATGAATGGGGAAGGCTGAATGGACTAAGTGAGCAAATGATTTTTGTTTTTCCATTTTAAAGCAACAACTTGAAAATACGCTAAGTGGTGGATGTGACACAACCTATTTACAAGTTTCACAATGGAGCCTTCTTGTTGTTTCAATAAAGCTTGAAATGTCACAAAGTATTACAAAGTTTGATAAAGGAACACGTACTATTTTAAACTTTATGGAAACAACAAGAGAGCATATTGTGAAACTTGTATGGAGGCTACGTCTTATCCATCAGTTAACGTATTTACAAGTTATTGCTTCAAAATGGAGAAACCAAAATTATTCACACATTTAGTCTATTTGACCTTAACTTATTTACATCAAACATAATCCTTCAACTTATGTACTCACAGAAATAACACGAAATTCGATAAAATTGATTTTACGTCGGTGTCTGTGAAAACGATAACTTTCGAAGAAATTATTCGATTTGATTGCCCTATAGCACACTCGTTTGAGGCCTAAAGGAAAGAACGAGTTTGTTAACCAGCCACTTTTGACCAATGGTCTGAGTTTTATTCATCGAAAATGCTTTTTAAGAAATCAAAAATTCTATTTTCCAGAAAAACAAAGAGATACGAGAAAAAATTTTAAGAGAAAAATTGTTTGCCTCAGACTTCTGGGAGTGATGTCCAAAATTACCACCCTGTGAGAAGCTTGCACGATATTTCCAGGCAGCTACTTTGCGTTTTTCTCACTTTGGGGCTTGATGCCCAAAATTGCCAACACCCTTTGGGACGACCTGGGGAGTGGTGCGCAAGATGACATGAACTCGAGTTCTCTTGTTGGGAGGACTTGCCCTGGGAGGTCTTTCCTTTCTGGGGAGGGATGCCCAGGGATGCCTTAAGCAAGTGGGAAGACATGACGTGTGGAGACTAGTTTTTATGGGAGGTAATGCCATGGGAGGACCTGACTTGGGGAGCCTTGTCGTGGGGAGGCCTGCCTGGTGGAGGCTTGTCCCGTCCCCCATTTTTACTCTTACTGAAAAAAATGCATTTTACTGTTTTAAACAATGAGGGTTGGACGATTGGTAAATTAGTCAAAAAGTTTCGATAAAACACTCATCTAATTTTCTTTAGAGATTATAGCCTTTTTATACATTTGCATTCCATTAAGATTTGAGCGCTTTGCAAATTTTACTATGAATGTTACAAAGCGGTCGTTGGAAATATTACCTATTTTTCGAAAAAATTAAATGCTTTAATTATTGCATAAGCAATTCTTGAATTCCTCTCATTTAACCTTAAGAAATGGTAGGTTTTCTTGAAAAAATGTATGATATTATACCTAACTTTTCTTACCAGAATGATACATCTGACTTTCATGCTCAATATAACGTAGTGTCTAGGCTCAACGAATTTTCGTAGACCTAGTACTTTCTCTTTTGTATAGACTATGAGCTCCGATATTTTTTTCATATAATGTTTTAATTTTTTGAAACTATAAGTAAGTTGAAATAATTTAACTCGACAAATTTTGCAAAATGTATGACCACTAAGAGTAAACTCAATTTTTCCCCCCCCATTTTTTGTAGATCCAACTTACATTTATACGAAACGCGATATCCACTTGCGAATTTCGTAACTCAATGAAAAGCAGTGAGGAACATTTGTCTCGCCCTACATTTATGAACATAAAAAAAGCAACAAACATTTTTGTTTGAAAAAAAAGTTTTTTTATTTATAAAAAATTAAAAAATATTGTCAAAAATATATTTTTTCTTCAATTATGAAGAAGAAAGAATATTGTCAAAAATATGTTTTTTTATTAATCATGAAGATGTAGGATTAAACAAATGTTCCTGAGTGCTTTTATTTACTCTCCGGAATTTTCAACTGGATATTGCGTTTCTTGTGAACGTAAATTGGTTTTAAAAAAGTGTAAAAATAAATTTCATGGCTAAGGTCATATGGCCATGAGTTGAGCCAAACAAGTTAAACCGGTGTTCTGTTATTTGATCTGTTGTTTAAACAAATTGGTGCGCGTAGACGAAACAGACGAGAACGTACTAGCAGGTTCACCCGAATTCGGTGAGCTTAGACACGGTCTTTACAAAATTTAAAAATGTCTCTAAAATGCAAACAAAAATACTATTAAATATTTTTTTAAATGAGACACGCTACCTGTAACATTCGACCAGTTTAGTAAGAGTAACTTAATAACTTTCAGATATAGACAACTCTCATATATATATTAGAGTGGTCCAAAAATGCATTGCAAATTTTTTTTCATTTTAGAGGGCAAGGCACCCCCCAAAAGTTTTAATTTCCGGAGAAAAAAACTCTGTAATTTCTTTTTTAGAAATTCTGGTGTAAGCGCATGCCACCGGGCACTTAAAAATCTCCTATATTTATAACGTAAGAAAATTTTGAATTTTGGAAAAATTGGAATGATACTTCAGGGTTGGATCGAAAGTTGCCAAATTTTTCAGGTATTGAAGAGGAGTGTCTACGGAATGAAACCATATTAATAGCTTTCACTTTTGACCCTTACTTACCCTCTCACCCCCTTCGACGCCCAAATATAACCCAAAAACCAAAAAACTACATATTTACGTATTATTGTTAATTTTCAGAATTTTCTGCCGCCATTTTTAATACAATTACTTACTAGTAGACAGTTTGAATATCCGTCTTGACATTTTAAATAATTTTGAATTGTTTGAACAAATGTAACTTATTTAAACAATTATTTTTTCCCAAAAAATGTGAAAAATAATCGTATTTCCTGAATTAAATGTAATTTAACTTTTTGGAGTAGTAAGTTTTTTCGAACACATTATGTGATTATTCAAACAATTAATTACTGTTTATTTTCAAAATTTCTAAAAATCAAGTCAGAGATGCCCACTCACATAACTTTGAAATTTTTCTTCTGATGTCTAACAAATTTCTATTTGTTTTAACAATTTTTATTTGCTCTACAGTCAGAAAATAATTGCTTGAGCTTGAGCTTGAGCAAATAAAAATTGTCAAAACAAATAGGAATTCATTAAACATTGGAAGAAAAGTATCAAAATTATGTAATTATTCAGCAATAAGTAGAATAGGATACCAATTCCAGAAAAAAGTGGGCATCCCTAGCTTGATTTTTAGAAATTTTGAAAATAGACAGTAATTTATTGTTAAAGTAATCACATAATGTTTTTAAAGACTCTACTACTCCAAGAAATGACCAACTATTACATTTCATTCAGGAAATATGATTATTTTTTACATTTTTTGAAGAAAATTGTTTAAATAAGTTACATTCATTTGAACAATTAAGAATTCTCTAAAAAGTCATGAGAGTCAAATCGTCAATTAGTAATTATTTGTATTAAAAAGGACGGCAGAAAATGCGCTCGGTGTTATGTGTTTTTTATGTACGAATTACTAAATTTGTTTTTGATTTCAAATGAGAAAGGAAATTTATTTACTTAATGCTCTATCTGCCTTAAGGAGTACATTCTCATCATAATATTCGCGTTCGATTTTCTGCGCTCACCGTACAATATATACAAATAAATAGTTGAAAAGACGAGTAAAAAATTACCTTAATGATTTATGATTGGTGTTATAAAGAAATGATTAGGGAATTATATTTAACTTTTTGAGAGCACAAATTTTTCTCTTCTGACATTTTTTCTCATCTCTCCTCGTTTGGCTAAAAGAATAAAATATTCCAATATCATTTTCCATGCTTAAAAACAAACTATACCTCCTACCAAAACATGTTCAGGGGAAAGTTTATGGCTCTTCGTAAAAGCGAAAATTTTGATTTCACAACTTTTTTTCGTATCTCGCGTTATTTGGCTCAAAATTTGAATTTTCGATTTTTTGAAAAAATTACAAAATTCGTTATGACAATCATTTATAGGGCTTTCAAAAAGCAACGTTTTCTTCCTTTTGACTTTTTTTTCATATCGTGCATTATTTGGCTTAAAATTTTTATTTGCGTTTTTTTTTTAATTTTGAAAATGCTATAGTCCTCATAATTTTTCTTTCATCGAAAAAAGTCATGAAAATGAATTGTTCGACTTTCTGATTCCTACGAATAGTCTTACATTGAATTTTTCAATCTTAAAAAAAAATGATCTCAAAAATTTTGAAAATGCTTCAATTTTTTGTATTTTCATCCAAAATTGCTGGCTAACGAATCTGACCTTCAGTTTTCACCATTCCTCAGAGATGTTTGCTTCTTTTAGGATGTTCTTTTCATGGTTCGATATAGCTAAGTAATAGCTCGAAAGAACTTTTTTATTAAAAAAAAATTTAATCTGTTTAATTTAGACAGTGTTTTGTGTCGCCTGTAAAATTCGCGTTTTGGCACTTAAACCATTTTACCCGCGACCCTTCAATTTCAAATTGAAGCTACATATCCCTTTCATATTGAAAGCCTTAATATCTGAACAGTTTTAAATTGAAAGTTTTCGGAAAGGATTAATTTCTCTTTCACGTATTAAAAATTAGCCAATTTGGAATTTCAATCTTGCAACATTGTACGATTTTTAATCGATAGTCTCAATAGTTGAGCAATTCTTAGTACCTACTTCATATTGAATCTATTGAATCTGAAATGTCGTATTTTTCATAGGTGCAAGTTTGAAAAAGCTTTTCATTTGAAAACTGTCCACTTTGAAGTCTTTGAAATTGAATTTGTGCTAACTTAAGAGCAAGTGCTTGGAAAATTTACAATTTTTAATGTTTTTTTTTTTAATACTGTCTAATATAGAAATCTTTTAAATTGAACTTATTCGACGTGAGTCCCAAAGTTTTATGCGTGAGATTAAATAGACGTGTATGTATGAGTTTGTGTGTTTGTTGTGTATATAGTTCTATCGCGATGTTCGTCTTTTACGCACATGGAGACGAGGATACGGGTTACTAAGCAACCAATGTCCATGTGTCAAAAAAAGAATACATCACCCGGAAATGAAGATATTAAGATTGGCAATTCGAAAGAATATCTTATAAACGTTTTCATATTATTCAGTCTTAATGACTTTGAGTCTCTCTTTTCAGTGTCGTGCTTCTTATCTTAACAACGCCTGATCCCAAGCCTGGATCCTCTTGTCTTTCAGCTTCCGAAACATACAAAGTTAAAAGCATGCTTGGGAGTCCAAACTTTTCAATCAATGGAGATTCGAATAAACTGACTACTCTACTTTCGAACCCAATGATAAATCTTGCAATCAGGATTCGCCAAACACGTTTTTAAAGCACCCAACCGTAGAGTTCTCTTCACTGATCCACAGACTTGAAATTCTGAAACAATATTCCTGGGGTGCAGGACCAACTGGGAAGAGAGAAAGAGAGATAGAGTGAAAGACCTATTAAAAAAAAATTGACCGCTGAAAACTGGTTCTCGCCAGCGTCAGAATGCTGGGGTGTATTGAAAAGACGAAACATCAGACATATACGCACACTCAGGAATAGATACGAGACACACATTGCATATACACTCGCGCGTTATACCCGTGGCGATAATATGTATCGATATCTTTGCCCTTTATGCGTTTTATTATGGAACATCCATTGTATTACCCGTTTAAGGGTTGGAGACTAGACAAGTAACCTTACATCGTTCTGCAAAACAGATCGTTCTCGAATCCGCGTGTGAACATATCCCAGACCCCTTGACCCATCACATTTTTCTATCGCAAAAATAAATAATCTTAGTTATCTAGCTGCTCTTATTAATCAATCTTATTTCTTTGTTGCAGGCGAGCCCCACATTCTCTAGAAAAAATGAGGTTTTCAAAATGTTGGTAAGTCCTTAAATCTCGAAAACTGCAGAATTGCAATTCCCACACTCTTGTGGTGTTAATCTGTGGTCGCCGGATACACATGATACTTGATGACCTTTTCATTTACTAATTTTCTAATTCTCAAAACCTTAGTAATTTTCCAAACGGAAATATTCATTTCCTTATTTTGAGACTTTTGTTAAATATGGCAATTGTAATTTTATAATCAGTTAATTTTCAGTTCCTTAGCATCTCGCAATAATTGAACCTTTTAGATGAATTGATTAAATTAATATATTCAGTTTTGAGGTTGCGTAAAAGCTATCACAGGTTTCGCATCAAGCCCCTTAACCCTGCCGTCGGGGGGCCTATTGTTTCGGCCGAGTCGAGCGCTGGCGGTACAGTCTTCAACAAGACGCAAGGTTTGCAATGCGAATCCTCTGTAGTCTGTAGTATACCCATCACCCTACCCCTTTTCCAGCGCGAAAAATTACCAATAATTGCTATTTTCGTCAATTTGATCATTATTTTTTCAAATTGACATTGAAAATGTCATTTGCGAATATTTATTTATATTATATATTAATATTATATAATATTATATATATAGTATATTATATATTTTTCATTATTTTATAAGCTATCTGTCCTTTCTCTTCCTTTTTCTAGTATCTCTCTTTCACTTCTTAATGTTTAGCGATGATGGGTAAACTACAGAGGGTTCGCTTTTCAAACCTTGCGTCTTGTTATAGCGTTGTAAGAGAATATAATGTTAACAAAGCATTTTCAATCTTGCCTTGAAATTTTTTTCTTTTTTTTCGGCGCTTTTATTATGTAGCAGCCTTACGTGTGTAATGCATTTCAATTTTTGTGAACTGAATTTTTGTTATGGATCATAATTTGAATTGTAATATTAAATATTTTCTGTAGACTTATAACCACACACGGTACTTTTATTATTATACAGCCTTACATGTGGTGGCATCGTCTTCATTCCTTAAAAGTCTATTTTAGCTTTTAATTACTAAACAAAGACATATCTTATCACCGTAGTATGTGAGGAGAAAATTACAAAAATGTTATTTCTCAGATTTTTTTTCCATTTGAAAAAAGGAGAATTACTTCACTGCACTGCACAAAACTTATGCCACATTGATGTCCTGAGACGGCAAGCCTCGTCGTAAAGATTCTAATGTGACAATGTGTTGTGTAGTCCAATCTTGCTCTAATTTGAGTAGGGCAGTGTCCGTCTCTTGGCTTTCCCATAATATAGTAGGTTGTATTTAGCTACTCGTGTTTAATGGTACTGCTATTGGTTGATAGTATTTTAGCATTACAGGAGATATACTAATCAGGTTTAGATGTATTTCCGGATCATAGATATATTCTTGAGGATCTTCTTTTATCATAATTGCAGACAATGTGATACTGTCTGTTCTTTAAATACAACCATGTGTCAATTTCAATAAACCAGTGTTCATCATCTTTATTTCCTTTGTCTTCTTTTCGGTACAAATCAGGTAGGCTATTTCGGGGCTTACCAAGCAATAAAGCCAACCTCCTATTGACACAATGGAGGTCCAATATGGCTGTTGATTGAAGGAAATGCGTATGTCACAGCTTCGAAATACCTTTGTTGAGGGATGTCGTAGAAGTTCCATCTCACAGCTCTTCACAATAGTAGCATTATAGCTTGTACCGAATGACAAATGTATTTTCCACGAAGTAATTCACATGATTGAAGAGTTTTTTGCTCTATATGTATATAATGTCTTCTATCATCATCCGTTGCCAAATAGGGGGTTCGAAGTATAATGTAGGCTCTTCCCATACTGTTATTGTTGTCTATCATCCTTTGGCTTATGGAAATCTGGTGTATTTGGTAAAGCTGGTACTTCGTTTGGTCTCATAACGGGATGTACAAAGCTATCATTCATTTTCTGTTTTGCATTCGTAAAGAATTGGCAGATATAAAGACACATCAGGTAGATTCACTGGAGGTAAACGAACGAGAAATTCTAAGTCCGGCAGTTGATCTTGGGCTTCTCTAGCGATAGATGATAGTTTCTTGGCAGTGATCAAAGCTGGATGCAACCTTCCTTCTCGAGCTGCGTGGATTACTGATATCGTCCGTTCCATAATCATCTGGTACTCATCCAAACTGAATCCTGAAGTCATAGATGTTTATTCCATTATTAAGCTATAATTTTGGCAAGACAGGATGTCTTCAAATGAAAAAAAGTTATTTGAAACGTTTGCCAGTTGTTTTTTTTTAAATGAATCAATTCCACGTTCCGTTGTTCTGCAAGATGGTGTAGCTTCTGCAGTTCGGGTCTAACTATATGAGTTTGTTCACCCACGAGTCTGGATATGTTATTTCGAGCTTTATTGAGTTCTTCTATTGCATCTTCATACCGTTCACCGCCTTTATAATTTAAAACTCTTATTGCAGGTCGTGCTAACTTGCCAATAAATCCGAACCATGGGAGCGTTCGGCGTCTTCTTTTGAAATTCTTGTGTAGATCAAGTGTCGTCTGGGCTTTAGTGTACTCTATTAGTTCATCTACTGCATCCTGAAGCTCAAATTGTTGATGAACTGCCATATTTAATTTCCGTTGTAGACGATTAGAGTTTAATAATTTATAGCCGTTGAATTGTTCAGGTTCTAGGCAGTGATCCAGAGGTGATAGTAATTTTTTTCTATACATAACCAGGAACTCTTGTGGTTTTGTCGTTTCCAGAAAAACTGTGGCTCCATATTTCCGCCACGTGCTGCAATGGAGCCAGCTTCTTGTAGTAGAGGCTGGTACTTTTTGTGAACAGGGTGTTAGAGAACACCTCGCCTTCTTCTTGGGATGTTGATGGATATAAAAAGATGATGAGTTCTCCCAGAATAATCCACAAAACCCCGTACATCGTGAAATGCTTAACTTAAAAGACATGGGTGAACTCCTTTCTATGATGAATTTTAAACCTCAACTTGACTCTGTAGCTAGGATCCCTTCCGCGCCAGTTCGTCTACCTTTTTGATATCATACCACCCCATATGAGTAGGTTCATAACACCACTGGATACCCAATGATTTAAGGGAAGCTTTTAATTTTACGAATTCTGATTTATTTATGATAGGATGTTCATTAACTGCTTTCCAACCATTGGCCTCGCATTTTGGTAGCCATTTGGTGTAGCCGTGAATAAGAAATCGAGAATCCGTATGAATTCTTAACCGCTCAATTCCAGCCTTCTTTGGTTGATGTGATGCTGCAATAACTGCTTCAATTTCAGTGAATTATTCGTTTGTCTATTGATCGTGCGTTTTGATGCATTAAACGGGTGATTTTCCCCAAACTAAACGCCAATCTCTGCACTAGCATTAGGTCTACCATTTTTCAGACAAAAAAATGCAAAAATGTAAAAATGCATCGTGGTGCTCCGTATACTGCAAACAAATTTGTGGATAACGCATGTGCCATTGTGGTTGCATGTAAATTTGGAGTTGAGACCGGGATACAATCTTCACTTAACTGATCTTGTATAGTTAATATTTGGCAGTTTCTATTAGGGATGGTTGGCAATATATCCATGGTATCAAGAGAGACCTTATCGAAAGTATCCAAGGGCGTATCCGTAATGAGCAAAGGCTCACGAGTTATGGCACGCGTTAGCCTTCTTTCAGCACAGTTGTTACATTTTCTGATAAATGCGGTAGTCTCCCCTCTTATGCTCGGCCATGTGTGCCTTTTTAGAATCCTGCGGTATGTTTTTGTCATCCCTTTATGACCTCCGATCGTACTATTATGACACTCTTCAATTATTTTTGGTCGTTTCTCTTCCGGTGGAACTTCAATCTTGCCGTAGCAAAGCGTGCATTTAATTCCACTGTCTTTGAAATTCTCTATTAGCAAAAGTACAAAAAGGGTTCGCGGCATCTCGTCGCAAAAATCCACGTAGCGCAACAGGCAGGTCTATTCCATCCATTGCCTGAGTCGATACAGCCCCGACTGCCACGTCCGAAGCGTCTGCGGTAGGGCGAAAAGTTTTCTCAAAATCAGGATATTGTAGTATAGGAATACGACATAATGTCATTCTAAATTTGCGAAAACTTTTTCTCTCTAGGATTCCCCAGTGGAAATGTTGGTCCTTTTTTAATAAATTGAAAAGTGGTTTTGCGATCGTAGCGAAATTTTCGACAAATCTGTGGTAGTACCCGGCAATTCCCAAAAACTCGCGGACTGATATTACGTTACGGGAAACAAGAAATTTCTTCAGGGCTTTGAGCTTTTTAAGATAAGGTTCAATTCCTTCCTTGCTGATGATGTGTCCCAGACTATGATACTTCAACTTACAGAAACTCGCATTTCTCAGGTTGAAGAACAAGGTTAGCCTTTGTAAGACCAGAATATAACTTTTCAATTATTTTGTCGTGTTCTTCTAAATTTTGAAAAAAGATAACAGAATTATCAAAATAGACGAATAATATGGTACCTTTCAGTCTTGAAAGAACCTGATCCATCAGGCGTTGTAAAGTGGCAGAGGTATTCTTTATACCCACGGGCATTCGTTTGTATTGATGATGACCCCGTCCCACTGAAAAATCTGTTTTTGGTAGTCTGCTGGATCAATTTCAATCTGGTGATAACCTGAGGCTAAACCCAGAACAGAAAAATATTGACCACCTCCAAGACGATCTGAACTGACAGTTATATTGTGTAGGGGATACGCATCCCCTACAGTTTTATCATTCAAAGCACGGAAGTCGGTGACGATTTGCCATTTTACCTTTCCTGAAGAATCGAGCTTCTTGTGCACAGTTAAAGAAGGAGAACTGTATGGTGACTTTGACTCCATGCTGATGTCATTTTCAGGTAATTTAGCTACGTGCTCATCCATTAGCGCTTCTTGTACTTCGATGTTGCTTGATATTAATAACAGTGTTATCAATGGTTGGAATACGATGTTTCACTAAATGCGTAGAAAAAAGCTTGTCTGTGGATAGCATAAAACAGTCATTACCGCTCCTAATCCAGTTTTGAGTATATTTCAGTTCCTCTGGATTAAGATGCTCCAATGGAACTTTTTTAAGTGCTTCTTCGACTCTAGCTTCCACTACTGTATCATCAGATCCATACTTTAAACTATTTCCATGAGAAAAATCTCCGTGTTCCAATGAAAACAGCTCTCAAGGTGGGATGTTAATATCAAAATCATCTTCTCTTGTATTTACTGCTAAAATTTGGCAAACACCATTCTTGTTGGAAGCTATAGCCTCGCCAAGATACGAGTACATCCCCTCGTGTGATTTCATCTAATCCAAATATTCCTCTGATAGCTTCGTTTCTTGCAGCTGTATTGGAACCTGTTGAACAGTTCGAGCCCTGACAGAGAGTATTCTTGGAATTTGTTTGATTTCAGGAGCCTGTTCTATCCTTGTCCGTATTGATTCTGGATCAATAAACGGGATAGGGTCGGCGGGCCTCGACTTGGCTATTAATGCATTGTGACAGAATGTTATATCAGACCTTTGCTGTTTCAAAAAGGGGCGTCTCAAAATACCCCGTACGGAAATAGGAAAATGATTATTGACGAAATAAAATTTTATAAATTTTCCTTCTATTTCTAAATCACAAATTCCCAAAGTATATGCTCAGTTTAGAGTGACTCCAGTAATGATGGAAATTTCCTTCTTAAAAACAGGTGTATACTTGTCAAGGGATGATATCTTGGCCAGATTTACATCAGCCCCAGTGTCTACAAGAAACTTCCCGTAACCACAGGACAAGTTTGGAACATCCATTTTCATAATTGGTGATTCAGTCACATTCGAACCGATATAACGGGCAACTGATTCTTTAAAAATGGAACTGCAGTGGGATGCTCTTGGTTCGGTTAGCTTGACGTCGCGCCTTCCCTTCGAGAACGTTGGAAGTTTAAAGCTTCCTGTCTACGTGTTTGTCCAGGCGAAAAGGATCGCGGCGATGTGTCATAACACCCTGGTTGGGCTGGATAGGCGTTGGCATGCGCCGGAGGGCATCCTAACTGATCACCTGACTGATATTTTTTCGAGGAACTCTTAGATTCGGTTTGATGTTGAGATTCAGGTCCTGGTCTACATAGTATTCCAGTGACAACAGAGTTACTTCCTCTGCTATCACGTGAATACATTGGATGCAGAGATCTTCCGCGTTCTTGAGAATAGTGATTAATATAATGATATCCTTGATTGTAGGATTGTTCTGGAGAACGATAGTTGTTCGGGGAATTATTACCACGGCCAGAGTCATTTAAATATCTTCTTTTGGACTCACAATGATCGTACAGCTTCAACTCCTCTGCGGAATGATGATTCGTACAAGGATCATTATAAGTGTCAATCTCCCTTCGTTTATAATCATCCCGTCGTGATTGATGATTTATACGATAAAATTTGTGGGAGGAGGGGCCGATTGCATTTCTCCTCTCTTCCGCATGCTTTGCGAATTCGAACACGTCATTCATTGTTTCTAGGTCTATAGCGTCTACGTTCGCTGACAAATCATCTGGTAAACCCCTGATGAACGCCCGAAGTGCCGCTCCATGCACTGGGACCATGGTGTTTACTGTAAAAACATGTATGTGTGTGCAGCCTCTAAGGAAGCCATTGCACCCCCGAGATAAGAATGTAAACGGTCACAATATTCGTTCACACTTTCACGTTTTTTCATTATGAAATGGTAGATTTCGTCAAAATAGTACTTGAAGGGCCTATCTGATGCCAAAACGCTACGCCAATAGAAGTATCAAGTCTGTTATGTATTCGATTGTTTTGTACCGCGTACATTCGCGAAATGGACCTGAGAGTTTTCCTAACACCGATGTAGTTGAAGATGATTCGCTAGAAACCGTGACGTAAGAAGCCGCGTTAACTATATCATGTATGAAATCGCGGATTGCGATGTTCCTACCGTCAAATTGAGGGATATGTGAGCCAGCCTGTTGAATGGCGAAGGTACTTGTTGGGATTTCCCGTTCTGACCTGCTCATTCCCGTGGACTAAATCACCCCCTCCTTTATGCTCCATGTTAAAGCAACGGGTTTATGCTACAGAGTCAAATTTATAATAATTGTATAAAAAGTATATGTGAACTTTCTCCATTTTATACTTGTAACACAAAGTAAAAGTAGGAAAATCAGATGAACCAATGTTCCTAATCACTGCCCAAATGCTCGATGGCATACATACCAAGTATTCCTTCAACCACAGGGTATTCAATGGGAGTTCTATTGGAGATGACCTCGCACTCAATAACTTGATTATCTACCCTTATTAGTACTGTTCCTATAGATTCATTTGTCAATGACCCTAGTTCATGCACGATTGTCTGATGTCTTTGAAATTCTACATTTAATTCACTCTCCGGAATAGAACTAAGTGAGCCTTCCCAGTTCAATGTTAGACGAATATTATCTTTATGAAAAAACTGTAAATAAAGTGTAATACCCGTGCGTTTTTGATAGATTGGTATAGCTTTCGGTTCAAAACCTTCAGGAGGCATTTAAACGATCCGTGGTCTGAGACCTCAGCCATAGGAAAAAAAGTGTGAAAAAATTGCCTGCAATAAAGTCATCATCTGGGGGACAGTCAGCCTGGCTCAGGCATTGTTTGGAAATCGGTACCCTTGCGGCGGGGGATAGTTTGTCGAGCGGACGGTTTTTGGCCTCGCGCGACAATATTAATTAATTCGTTCAGTGACATCTTTACTGGTTTTCTGAAAGACGTCGTTTTTTATTGACCCAAGTATTAAAATCGTTTTCAGAAACTTTTTATATTGGCAATTATATAAGTATGAGTTTGGCAAACGTTTCAGCCTCGGATAGGGGCCCTCTACAGTGCCAGATTATAAAAATTAAGTAGCCATGCACAACTTATGCCAATGTCTTCGGCGTGCGGTTTCCCCCTTTCCACTACTTCCTCTCTCCTTATGTGTTTTATCCTTTCGCTGTAGAAGGTCAAGCGAATTCGTCTTCAAGGGGACGGGTGTGACAGAATTTCCCCCTTCCTCTTTTCCAGCTTGAAAATTATATTCATATTTCTTTTAATTTATTTATATTTTATTGTATATTTTATTTTATATTTATATATTATATATTCATTATATTTATTATATATTTTATATATTTTCGAGCTGGAAAAGAGGAAGGGGGAAGTTCTGTCACACCCGTCCCCTTGAAGTAAAGAAGTGTTTCGTACATTGCTCGACACCGCTCGCGCAATCTGCGGAATGACCGGTCCATCCTAGGTTTGCCCGCACTCCGGGCTTTGCCCACAACATATATACGGTTTCCGAAATGGTAAAATATTGAACTTTTGGAATCAAAGATTTAACAAAATTTAGATTGTTTAAGGAGGTAAGCACAATCACCATTCAGTTTCGGACCGCCCTTTAGATTTTTCAACTTTCGTCTACAACTTCGTAATCAGCGTGCCAAGAAAACCCTTTGACGCGGAGTTTCAAGAAAAGCGGCCTGATAAAAAGTTCGATGCTTACAAATCAACTATTAAGTCTGGAATTTGTTTATATAATTTATACCTACAGTTATAAATATTTTACTATTTTGGAACCCATATTTATTCATTTTCATCTATTTCTTCACGGGGAATCCGAACCTATTTGCCAAAACAACAGATATTCTTACGCTTTAACTCAATATGATAAAAAATGTAATCTCTTGCACTTTCAGGTTAGAAAATTTCAAACTTTTAACGTGTTTGACAAATTCTGCGGCTATATTCAGATTCAGTTTAAAAAACCACGTAGAAAACCACTCTTACATCCGACTCAGTGGACTTTCCAAAGTCTCATTTTTGCAGGCCTGTTTCATTAATAATGATAATTGAAACAAAATGAGCAAATTATTAACTGATTCGACCTTAATTGAATTATATAGCTAAAAACTTTCAAGGCAAAACATGAAAATCGAACAGCGACTTATTTTCTTCAAAGTAGATTACATGAGGTTGAAATAACCATCTAATTGTTTGTCTCTTGTTGATCCACATGTGTTAATTTTCTTCAGGTATTATAAAAGCTTTTCGAAGTAACTAACCAATTGGTAATCATTAGCAGCCAAAGAATAAGTAGAGTCTGTGTTTATTACAACATATTGTTATATACATGTGCAAATGATAAGGTAAGTGAATTACAATACATTAGCGATATGCCTTACACTTCTAAGCATCTGTTCATAAATACATAGTATCGGTACATCTGTTCTAACTGCTTATCAAACAAACTTTTTACAGTAAGTGCAGTATGAGACATACAATGAGAATTATTGAATGAGTATACCACATAATCATATTTTTGGTTAACTTTATTGTAGGCTCTGTATAGAAGATATCGCAGTGATAACAGTATTCAAATAAACTGATAATTCTTGAGTTCTCGAATAAATATTACACATTATGGAAATAATGAATAAGAACTGCTTCTTCAAAGCTATAATACATGTAGACTAAAATTCTGTTCATAACTGGAAAAAGTATAGTTTAAATGGTATTGTAGTAGTTTGACTCCATTTATGTCATAAAATTCCCAGGTCAGACGACTAGGAGGTAGCATTTCCGCACACAGGAAACACTAAGGCAATTTAAGAGTAATTATCAGCAGTAATTAATTATGAAATGCCCATATATTTTTTTATTGCAGTGACCCACCCGTTCCACCCCTACCACCCTTCTTTTGAAACTAGTAATCTGAGTCTTGCAAGAGAACAGAATAAAAGCTTTTGTGGAACAGGTTTTGCGACTTCAATTTGAAAATCTAAAATTTCTTTATTTTTAACTCTTGAAACTTTTTCGATCTCCGGCAGCGAATGACCGCGAAGTATAACAAAGAACCGCAAATATTATATTATCTCGGAGAAACTATGAATTTACAACATTGAGACTGGTAACATCAAGGCAAAGTAAAACAGCGCATCAAATTCTAACTGGGTATGCGAGTGCTATTTTTCGTGCCATTTACAAAAAAATACAATATTTTTATAGTTCAAACATCTTTAAGGATTTCATGAAATTGTTTTTTTTTTCACCAATGCTCACGTCTATGACAAAATCTATGTTGAAATCGAAGTTGATCAAGTAATTAGATATATAAATTAAATGAAGAGATATGGCTGTGAAATGAGTAGAAATTCA
>JAUMHM010000951.1:0-18443 GCA_032362435.1 Melikaiella ostensackeni | reverse complement strand
AAAAATGTACCAGGAGGAAAAAGGGTTTTTTAGACTAATTGTGGGTCAGTGGAAAAAAATGAAATTCATTTATTTTTCCAAAGGAGCGTTTTCGAGATATTTGCAAAAAACGTGTTTTTTCAGTTACTGGCATAAATCATGATAACGGTTAATCCAATTAACATAAACTGTGTTTCACTCGAAAGGTATGATCTTCCACTTTCCGAACATATATTGTCTATGTTATTCGGATTGAAATTTTTTGGATTACAGGCGATGAAAGTAAAAAAAAAGTGGATTTTCCGACCTTATTTGAAAATCACTCGCTCTCAGTTGTTCCATTTTTTCGAATTTCATCGCCTATAGCCCAATAAATTTTAATTCGATTGACACAAACTGTATATCGTCGGAAAGAAGAAGAACATACCTTTCAAATGATATACTGCTCATGTTAGTTGGATCAGTGTTCTCGAGAGTTCTGCCAGTAACTGAAAAAAGAGCCACAAAACGCGTTTTTCGCAAATATCTCGAAAACGCTTCCTCGGAAAAATAAATGAATGTCATTTTATTTTTCAGCGACCCAAAATCAGTCTAGATAACGCTTTTTCTTTAAGGTACACGCGATGAACCAAAAATTTGTAAACTAGTGTACTATCCGTCGGTAGTGTATTACATGACAACATATATTTAGTAATATTTTAATGTATCATTTTTATATATCTATACCAGAAAGCAACGGTGTGTGGGACATTTTTATTCATGGAACATGTGGGAAAACATAAAGGTGGTCAAGGTGGAACTATATTAAATATTGCTTTAACTGCTGTCTTTGTATGAAGGTATTTTTAAATAATTGCAAATTAATACAATATTTTCATTAAATAAATAAAAATTCTCTCATAAGCAATATAACTGCGCTTCAACTTTCGAGTGTAATTTCTTTGAAGTAATTTCATTTTCATCGGAATAGCTAAAAATGTAACTACAAGACATTTTTTGAATAATGAAAGTACACAAGATTTGAGGACTTGATGCAAGACTATAATATTATGATCATTTTGATTTCAATCTTACTTGGAGCATTATTGCAAGAAGTGAATCTGTAAATATTAATGAATAATTAATATTTGTTCTATTTCATTCAATTTTGTAGGAATCTTATGAAGAAACTGGTGGGCGCATTTTAATAATGTGTCTTAGTAGTACAAGCACATAGATGACCAGAAATATAGATAATAATTATCTTCAATCAGTCTTCAGAAATAGCCCTTATGAGACGATAATGCAAAAGTGCGCATTAACATATTTTTGACCCTAAAATTTAGATGTGAAATCTAAATTTAACAAATTCATCTGGATTTAAGTCAAATTTATTTGAATTTAAAAAATGCATGATTAAATTCTGAAATTCACATATTAACGTTTCAAATCCAGACAAATACTTGTTTAATTTAAGTTCATATCTGAAAGTATTCTTTTTTAGATCAGTAAGTTATACATATAAGAAAAACTAATGGGCAATGAATTTTCATTTCAGAGTCGAACATGTTGCTTAATATGTAGTGGAATTAATTGAGAAAGGAAAAAATGGAGCGATTTGGGTAGTTGAGAACAATGAACCACCATTTGCTGTTGAAATTCCTCATTATTTAGAAAACCAAGTACAACTTGATTGAAGATTATAAAAAGAAGAATTATTTTTTAATAATAAAAGAATTATGTTTTCTAATATATAATGTTATTCATTTCTAGCCAAATAAAATTGAGATGAATATATTTATTGTCAATTGAAAGTGATTTGTAAAAAAAAAACTCAAGCGTAATTCAGAAGAAAATTTCGGGTTAAAATTGCTTTTTAAACAATAGTAAGTTATTGGTTTGGATACGTGTGCTTTTTCTTCTGTTACAAGCAAAAACTGCTTATTCAAACCGATTTCATTCCTCGAAAGACTCTGTGAAACTCGATTTGTGTTATAATTTTTACAACAACACATTAAAACAGAATACTTAAAATTTTCATACCTAATTCCGACTCTTAATTCAGAGATAATTGAATTAAAATTTAGCAAAAATTTATCTGAATTGAAGAAGATCAATAGTATATCGGAATTTCAGAATTTAATCATATGTTTTCATAAATTTAGATAAACTTTCCTTGAATCCAGACGAAATTTCGCTTAATTGAAGTTCATTTCTAAAAAGATCAAAAAAAAAATTTAAGATGTAACAATGGGTATTCTTCTTTCCTGTAAGAAACGGAAACGGAAGCCCAGGCCAAGGTCGTAAGCGTATAGGATCAAGAATAATGGTCAAGACGATATTGTAAAAATATTTGATAAAGTATATAAGGATTGTAGATAAAAAAATATGTAATGAATCTGTAAAGACTTTTGAATCCGTAAAAGGGAAAGAGTATAAACAAATAAAGAAGAAAAAGATACGTTTCGACTGAACTTTTGGATATTAAAATAATCACTTACAATTGTTTGTATCTAGATTTATGATTTACATTAAAATAGTGTACATATGAAGATATATATTAAAAAAGCCGATTTATATTTTGCAATTTACAAAAATTTTGGATTTGAAGAAAGCATACTTCCGAATTATCAAGTACCTCAAACATTAAATTTTTGTGCAAGCTAATATTTGAAAAAAGAATATAGTTGAGGTTCATAAAAAAACATAGTTTATCAGGTACTGTTACTGATAAAAGAGACGTTTCTGCAGTTTAGTTAACAGATTTTTTGTTTTAGAAAGTCCGAAATAAAAAAAAAAGTTATAATTGGAATGAATACGAAGTTCACAATTTTTATTTAGTGACAAGTTACGATTTCCGAAATTGCTAAAAAATATTCTTTCTTAAATTTTGGGAGACGTTTTTGAGTGGAAACATTTGATTGTCTGAAGAAAAACATGCAAATTTTTTAAATTAATATTCCAGGTAGTTACCTTAAAAATACTTTTATATTTAACATTGTATACACGACACATAAAAAAATCCTTGACGTAGGCAACAGAGGCGATAAAATGTGCTGGTCATTCACCTCTATAGAAGATACATACAATATAGACTTTACAAAGAATGCAAATATTCCGCTGATTAATATAGTAGATGCATATATCCTATATTTTTATATTCTATAGGATATTGTACTATGTTATTTGCGGTGAAAAATAAATTCCCCAAAAGCTTCAGTTTTTAAAGAAAACAAGTTGCTAGATTTACGAACAAAATTTTAAAAGTTTCTTCAGTTAGACAAAGACGAGCCGTTTATTTTTCAATATTTTTCAGTGTGTTCTAATATTTTGTACGCGTTACCCGTGGAGTTTTATAAACTGAACGAACAGGTTTCGTACAGAAACAGAGGTAATGGAAATTTTTGATTGATTTGAAAATTCCCGGTAATTTAAGGAAAGTTTTAGAAATTCCTGGAAATTTATGAACAGTTTTAAAAATTTATGGAAGTTTAGGGAAATTTATGCAAAGTTTGGAAAAGTTGTTTGAATTTTATAAAATTTGTGCAAATGTTTAAGACTTTTGGGAACCTGTGGAAATTTCATAAAAATATAAAACTTGTGGAAATTTTTTTAATTGATGGAAATGTTTGAAACTTTAGAAACTCAAGGGAATTTTTAAAATTTAAATGGAAATTCGTGAAAGTTTCTTAGCTTGTCAAGTTTTACTCAGGAACTCAGGGTAGACAATTCTGATTACATTTATGAAGTAACAAACGTTTTTTTTCCCATCTTAAAGATCAAACTGCAGGAGGCTGGCGCCCTCCTCAGTCTACAACACAAACCGATAATAACCCATCTGGTTCTGGTTTAGTTTTCATACTTTGCTTTGAATGGCGGAAGTTTGGTGGGACTGACGTTATGAATGGACACACCACCTTATGACGATTTAGCTGCTTAGTTTGAACATTATGGAAAACATTTCTCGCATCAAGTTGGTAGTTGGGTTTATACTGCAAGTAATGAACAATACAAATAATAATTTAGTCTCGGATAGAATTTACACTTTTGTTGACGAAAGACATGCCCTCCGAAACCTTTTGGGCGATGAATGGAGACTGGGTGTCTGGAATGCTAGAGGTGTAAATGATCTTAAGAAGAGGGAATTTTGGAATACAATGCACGTACACACTGAATTTCAAGGTATCAATTTGATCTGCAGCAAAATGATTCAAGACTGTAACAGACTTTTGTTTTTTTATATTCATACAGATTTTCGTATCAATTGAATACCGCTTCAGAAAAAACGATACCTTCAGATTTACTGTATAGGGAAGCTAGATATTTTATGTGTAGTTTATGTGTATTTTAAGTGTACCAGGTAATTTATTTGTAAATAAGAAAGATCGAGAATGGGCTAGAACCTTGGTCAGGAATAAAGAATGAATCACATGGTAGCCAAGGAGTCGGCCTGATTATAAATAAGAGACCAAAACAGTGTGTCAAAAAGTATGAATGTGTATCTCCTAGATTATAAAGAGTTAGAATGAGAGTGGGAATCAGAAGACTATTTATTATAGCGTGCTGTGTTTCAGTTGATGGTGACAGTAGTGATGTAAAAGATACCTTCTGGGACTCGTTAATTGATATTATAGATACTTGCAATCCTGGGGAAAGAATCATTCTACTCAGAGATATGAATGACTGGGTAAGAGTGCAACGCGAAGGTACCGACAGGGTACTTGGTCATTTCGATGACCCAAAAATGAACAGTACCGGGGAAAAATTGATTAACTTGCTTAGAAAAAGGCTTGTTCATTACAAATATTTGGTTCAGACATAAAATGATCCACATGTATACTTTATGCAGAGGCGAAAGCCATAGTATGTTTGACTTCGTTGTAGCGGATGACAGACTGAAAGGGCTAGAAAGAGATACAAGGGTTATGACAGGCTCTGAGTGTGGAACGGATCACTACCTCATAGTTTCAAAAATGAACCTGGGGGAAGAAAGACTGGAGATGCTTGGTGGAATGATGAAATCTGCGTTGCTGTTGAAGAGAAAAAGCAAGTGTACTCGAGAAAACTGAATGTTAGAGGTCTTAGCAATGAAGAGAAGAGTAGATACTAGTCGAAGAAAACAAGGATAAAACTAAAGCGGAAGCAGATGAAAAAATGCAAAATTATTTTGAAAGAAATAAGAATTTTTTTGGAAATGGGTTAAGAAGATTGGGAAAGAAAGTACTAGCACTGAGTTAGTCAGAATCAAGAGTGCTGAAGGTGAAATGGTATTGGACACGCATAAAGTGAAAGATCGTATGAGTGATTTTTTAAAGAAATTGTGTGAAGGTCAAGCTATGGAGTATGTGTCCTGCTGGATGTTCAATATATACATGGACAAATATATAAGAATGACTCTCTTAAACGAAGAAGGTGTCGATCTCGGAACAGTGACAGTGCGCGGACTGGCGTTTGCAGATGATAAGATTGTTACTCTAGAATCAGTCGATAATTTGTAGAGAATGATGAGCAGACTGGATTGAAAGAAGGGGTGAGAAAACAGTAATTATGCAACATTGCCTTAAACGAAGAGAGGATAGATCAAGCTGATGATTTCTTGTATCTTGGAAGTTTATTTACTGCGGACGGAATGATAGATGCAGAGATATCAAGACGTATAAAAGAGGGTAGAAGGGTTATCGGCAGTGTACGAGCCATTACAAGAATAAGAATGTAACGAATAAAGCTAAAATTGCAATATTTAATTTTGTGTTTGCACTCGCTGTGCTGTGTGGCAGCGAGACCAGGATGTTTCAATAAACGGATAGGAGTAAATTCAACGCGGTTGGCATGCAATTCTTACAGAATATGTGCGGTAAAATGCTAATCGACAATGTCAGTAATGAGTGGGTTCTCAAAAAATGTGGTGTAGAAGAATCACTGATTGACAAGAGTAAAAAAAATTGCTGGGATGGTAGTGTACTCAGAGGTAGACCGGAGAAAGGCTAGTTGTAATGTGTGAATCAGACTCTAAAGCGAAGAGGTATAAAAAGTCACAGAAACACGAGGGCTTGTATGAAAAGGTGTATGGATGTGAAGGAAAAAAAAGATGTATGTAAGGCAAGGGATGCATGCAGGACAATTGTTTATAGGAAGAAGAGTGACGCCTTCATCTCAGGATTTTGGATATTCGTGGGCCCTCGTGAAGAGCTTTACTTAGTGGATGTGGTTGGGGTAAAGAGTATGGATCTGGTATGGATCTATTATGAATGAGAGAGTAAAACAACATGTCAAAAAGTATGAATGTGTATCTCCTAGATTATTATGAGTTAGAATGAGAGTGGGATTGAGAAGGCTATTTATTATAGCATGCTACGATCCAGTTGATGGTGACAAGAGGGATGTAAAAGATACCTCCTGGGACTCGTTAGATGATATATTAGGGACTTGCGATCCTGGAGAAAGAATAATTTTGCTCGGAGACATGAATAGTTGGGTTGGTGTGCAACGCGAAGGTACCGACAGGGTACTGGGCCATTTCGGAGACCCAAAAACTTATAAGGGATACAAGGTTTATGAGAGGCTCTGAGTACGGAACGGACCACTACCTCTTAGTTTCAAAAATGAGTCTAAGTCAACGGTGGAGGAGAAGAAGAATTAATAACAAGCCGAAGCAGACACGTGTTAGGATAGAGAATTTGCAGAAAGCAGAAGTACAATTGGAATATCGTGAAAAGTTGAATAAATATTTAGGACATCATAAAGAAGACTGCAAGACTGACTTGGACAATCAAAATGTAGAGAGTGGATGGATAATACTACGGGATAGCATCTTTAAGAGTGCATCTCAAGTTTGTGGTGCTGCAACTGTATGAAGAAAGGCTGGAGATACTTGGTGGGTTGATAAAATCCGCGTGGCTGTCAATGAGAAAAAGCAAGCCTTCTCGCGAACGTTAAATAGTAAAGGTCTTAGCGATAAGAAGAGGATTAGATTAGAAAATGATTATAGGGATAAGAACAGAAAAGCCAAGATACTGGTCAGGGAAAGCAGAAATAAAATCAAAGCTGGAGGAGATAAAAAAATGCAAAATGACTTTAAAGAAAATAAAAAATTATTTTTGAAATGGGTGAAGAGGATTAGGAGGTACGTTCTAGCACTGAGGTAGTCGGAATTAAGAATGCTGATGGTGAAATGGTATGGAGTTCGGGCAAAGTGAAAGACTGTATGAGAGCTTTTTCGAAGAAATTGTATGGAGGTCAAGCTATGGAATATAACAACCTTCACATTGAAGAGAATACGTTAGACAATCCCGTTGTAGGTAGCGAAAGAAAAATCAATATCGACGACGCTATATCTGTGATTAAGAAACTAAGGAATGTTAAGGCTGCTGATATGGGTGATATAACCGCTGAAATGCTTAAGAGCGGTGGCGGAAATTTGATTGTGTATCTAAGCGAATTTATGAATGTGTGCTGTGCATGATGAAGTTCCAAATGATTGGAGAAAGGCGATTATCGTTCCAATCTACAAGAGAAAGGGTGATAAAGGCTGCTGTTCTAATTATAGAGCGATTAGTCTACTTAGTACCGCGGGCAAAATATTTATCAAAATACTTATTGAGAAGGTAATTGGAATAACTAAGAAAAGGATCTGGCGAGTTTAATGTGAATTTATGCCTGAGAGATCATGTGCGTATCAAATATTTAGCTTGTGGCAGATTGTGGAAAAAAGTTTGAGAGTAAACAAAAAAGTCTTCTGCGCATTTGTTGATCTGAAAAAAGCTTTCGATAAGGTGAATAGATCTGAACTTTGGGAAGTCCTGAAAGAGTATGGAGTGAATGGTTGGCTTCTAAGAGCAATGAAAGCAATATATAATGGTAGTAAAGTCAGTGTAAGAGTGATTGGACAATTGAGCGTAGAAAGAACTTTGTTTGATAAGAGTAAAAGAAATTTGGTGAGATGGTTTGGTCATGCTGAGAAAATGAGTGAAGAACGTTTAAAGAATCAAGTATATTTAGGTAAAGAAAGAGATAGCGCACCCAGAGGTAAATCAAAGAAAGAATGGTTGAAATGTGTGAATGAGACTTCGAACCGAAAGGATATTAGAAGTCGTAGAAACACAACAGCGTGCGTGAAGCGATGTATGGATGTAACGGAAGCAAAAGATATATGTAAGGATAGTGATGTATGGAGAACAATTGTTTAGAAGAAGAAAAGTGATGCCTGAAACGAAAGATTTTGGATATTAATGGGCCCGCGTGAAGGAATTTTCTTAGTGGATTAGTATAATGGCGTTGCGAAGATCCTCACCTGGGGTGATTGCTAGAGAGATTGATCAGCGACCCGTGTCAGAGCGAAGTTGTGGAATGAGCATGTCGTTCGAATAAGCAACACGCGACTTCTAGATTTATCTAAAACCTATTCCTTCTCCTACGTATCCCTTATTTACGCATACCATATGAAGTCCTTGATCCCCGATAGTATGACAAGGCTAGAACCAAAAGAGTTACGCTTACCCCGAAGGGGATCTGGCTTAATTGTATAATAATGAATAATAATTCCAAAAACTAAGTTTAAGAAGACAATTTCATGAGACTTTGACTTAAAATAATTGTTTTCAAACGAATTATTTGTTAAGTTTTCAATTTTGATCGTATGAATAAGGAACATTTTTATAAATACACATTCTGTTCCGTAAGCCACGCTTTCCTCGTTTCAATTTTGATGAATGAAATTTCAAATACCTTCTTTTAGAAAATTTATTAATGTTTGCCAAAAAATGGTAAGATTTTCCATTCAATATTAAAATGTTTGCTCGTGTCCCATATTCTTATCTCTTATTTTTGAAAATTAGAACAGAGACTAATATACAGTTTAAGGTTATTTAACATGCGCACGCATATTTCTGTATTTTCATTAAAACCGTTCAAAACCTTTTGAAAAATATTTCTTGTGGTCCAAAAATAAAATATCAGTCGGGGAAGACTCGAAAAGTTTGGTGTTCTGTAAAACAAATCCAAAATGTATCCACAACATTTTTTATCTGAAGATGGTTTTGAACAATTTACTCTAAAATTTAGAAGTCATAAAAGTAAACAATTATTCTGCACTGGCTGTGATAATTTGCCATTGGATAGCAAGTGCGTATTGTTTAAACAAATTCAATGAATAAATTCATAATTTGCACATGCTTCAGTATATAAGGTTCGTTTTTTAGCAGAATAAACTAAAATTATGTTGCTTCGTTGCCTTTTTGTATACCTACATATGCACTCAACGGGAATTTCCTATTGTTAAAGCAAATGTTGATGAAGTAATGATGCATAATTTCCATACCTTCAAGAAATAGATTTCATTTTTCAGCAGAATCTACTCCAATTATGAAAGATATAATGTAAAACGAAGTAAGACGAAACTCACATCCTAAAAAATTGCCAAATTATGAATTTCTTTATTAAATTTGTTTCCGGTGCAATGTTTATCTAAGCAGGTTCAAAAAAGGCTTATTTTTTTCAAGAATTACTGTTCTACAACTTTTGAAAAAACAATTTTTGGACATAGTTTGTGTCTTTCGAGCTATAGGGATAAAAGTAAAAAAAAACGAAGTTGTGATGTAAAAAAAATAGATTTCAATCATGATTATTGAACCAAATAATGATTTTGCATGATTTCAAATGATTGAGCTAGGCTTATTTAAGTGCCCTAATACACTTTTACAAGAATTTGAAAGAATGAATCAACTGTTAGGTATTTCACCTTTGATTGAAGCTGTACAGCTACCTTGCTGCCGCCATGTTTGCAGCAATTTTTCTCAGAGTACCCCCTCTTCCAAATCCAAAAATCGTACATATTCTTTTTCTGCACAATTAAAACTATTGATTAAAATCGAAAATTTTGATTAGAATGTGAGTGGTCGGTAGGTAAACGAAGACAGGCTCGCCTAATAGATTCAATGCACTTTAGCACTTTTTTGCTGACGAACGCCTTACTAAGCTTTTATCGTCAGCTTATCTGATACGTGACTCTGTTTTACTCTGAAATAATAAAAAAATGCCGATTCAAATTTGGCATTCCAAAGAAAATGTTTCATTTGAGGGGAGTATACTTCCAAATTATCAGTGACCTCAAACATTCAATTTTTGTTGGAACCAATCTTTGAAAAAATAAATAAATTTGAGATTCAGAAAAAAACATTACTGTTTATCAGGTACTGTAAAAACTGTTGAATGGAAAGATGTTTTATTTTAGAGAGTTGGAAATTAAAAATTTGAAAATTTGAAAATTATAATTGGGAAGAATGCAATGTTCAAAATTTTTATTTAGTCAGAAGATACAATTTTGGAAATCGCTGAAAAATGGTTTCTTTAATTTTGGGATATGTTTTTGGGTCCTACAATATTCGTGGAAAAGCTTAGGCAGATTAACAAAATTCAAATTTTAGATAGTTAATTAGAAAATACATTTATATTCAACATTGTATAATCGACACATGAAAAATCCTTGACGTGTGCAGCAGAGGCGATAAAATATGTAGGTCATTTACCTTTAAAGCTGATACATCCACAATATAGACGTTATAAAGAACATTATTTTTCTTTTTTCCCAAAGAAATGCAAAATTTCACCGACTGATATAATAGATATATCCATTATTCTTCTATTTTATAGCGTGGTAATATACAATAATTTAAAAGCATTTGAAGCCTTAGAGAAACCTAATATTTACTTTAACGGCGGAAACTTAGAAAAAAGCAATAATAGTTTATTCAATAACTACTGAATGAAATGCAAAATGAAAATTATTGAACCTGAAAATTTGATTTATGAAGACCATTGGATTTCACTGATTGAGACCTCAATTTGTCCATTAGGAAATTCTTGAGGACTTCATGGAATTTTATTTCCAAATCAATTTCTCAATTATTCAGCTTAATTTCAGAATTATGAGAACTGCAAATATTTTCATAATTTATTTACCTAATTTAGTGAAGTTTTAGAAAATAGTTCTTAATGAACAAAATGAGCTGCTTTCTAATATAATTTA
The DNA here is from genome assembly GCA_032362435.1 of Melikaiella ostensackeni. Classification (NCBI taxonomy): domain Eukaryota; kingdom Metazoa; phylum Arthropoda; class Insecta; order Hymenoptera; family Cynipidae; genus Melikaiella; species Melikaiella ostensackeni. The sequence continues at coordinate 7,462 of JAUMHM010000951.1, read as the reverse complement.
GAATTGAATTATTTTTCTGAAATATAATTGGGGAAAACTAGTTTCGAAAAAAGTTGCACGAGACTTTAACTTACAATAATTGTTATTAAATACATTATTTTTAAAGTTTTCCATTTTTTTTCTTATGGAAAAGCAACACTTTTTCGAATATATGTCTTGCGTTCTATGATAGCATCGTTTTCCTCGCTGCAATTTCAAATACTTTCCATTAAAATTACTATTAATGCCTGCTTTGAAAATATAAAAATGTTCATTTAAATATCTCAGTAGCATACTCTATTGAACTATTGAATTGAATTATCTATTGAATTCTTAGAGAAAAACCTGTTAACTAAACTCATTTAACATATTTATTATTTTATGTTATAATAAGTATATTATCAGTTATATCAACTATACCGATTACGCATTATATTGTGTTCAGTATTAAATATCTTTCTTGAAATAAGTATTTCATTTTATATACATTCTTATTTTCAGGAAAAAGTGAATTCACACCAAAAACATCCATAACGGCGTAAAAAACTCAACCAAGTCAAAAATTATCAGTACAATCAACATAATTTGTGAAATCAGAATTTGTCAAGTAATTCTAAAAGAAATAACTTTTAAGATTCGATTACGTTAAAAAAATTATAGCAACTTTAAGAATGTATCAAAAGATAAAAATTATGCATACTTGGTGAAATTTTCTCTTTTTTATAGTAATATTAATCTCGCGAAGTTTTCATCATCTCTTTCCTTTTAATAAATTCTTAAGGTTTCTATAATTTTTTAATTTATTAAAATTTGAAAGGTATATTTCTCTTAGAATGACTTGTAATATTTTTTAGCATGAACTCTCTGATAACCTTTCATGCTGTAGATACGAATATTCATACCCTTGTTCTGTATTGAATTTTCAGAAAGATAACATAACCGACAAACAAAAATTGGTGCAGTCAGCTCCAAGACTTGAAGAGATAGAAGTTGCTGCTTAAAACTTTGTTTTAAACTTATCATTTGAGCCAAAAGCTGTTTTCTTTCAATAAGCAGTCATCTTAGATGAAAATTTTTTTCTTACATTTTTACATATATACGTGAAACAATAAATTCACCGAGAAATCACTTAATATTATTTCTTGATTTTTTTACAAAAGGAAAGTTCTTTATAACAAAAATTTAGCAAAAAATGGAAATGAAGGACAAATCTGCAGTTGTGACTGGAGGAGCAAGTGGAATAGGGTTTTCTGTTGCTCAAGAGTTACTTCGACAGGGAGCAAAGGTAAATTAAAAAGTACATTAATTATCTCATTCCAATATTACAATAATATCAATAAAAAAATCTGCCCGCTTCGCGGACATATTTTCATCGCGTACTTCGCGCTCGATGTTGCTTCAGCTCAGTTTAAATTTTAGAAAATCGATATTTTACATTACAATTTTATACTCAGCTGAAAAATTGAAAAACAATGCTAAAATTGTATATTATAGTAGTTCGAAAGAAATGTTTTAAAACCTCCTATTTCATGTGTGAAATTTAAAATAGATCCATCAATATCCTGAGGTTTTTCGGGGCCGAAATAATTTTAAAAAATTTGTTATATAACCAGAGTTTTTGAAAAATCGTAAATTTTAATTTTTCTCACGCTCAAAATGTACCCTTAAAAAAATTGGGAAAAATTTAGCAATCAAAATGGTTAGAATCTGACCTGAATGGAACTGAAGTTTTCTCGATATTTGCAATTCTTTATTTTAATATTGTTTGCAAAGCTTCTAACAATTATGTAATTTTTGTGAGATTCTCTCATAAATAAACACAAATTAAAAATTCATAGAAATTTCTCGAAATCGGATATATTATTTAGATTATGAAAAACAATAACCATTCACAATTTTCCCAATAATCTAAAAAAAATGTTATAAATCATATTAGGCCCGTAAAACTTCAGGATAGTGATTGATCTAACAGTATTTCAAATTTTACGCACGTTATAAGGGTTCAAAAATGTAACTTTTCCGTGCTAGGCTATTTTTGATTTCTAGAATAATTTTTTTCGATTCCCCCTATTGTTTATTAAAAATCTGCGTGCCTACTTTCATTTAAAGCTTGTCATCATACTTGATCTGGAAAAATCAAAGGGAGAAGTTGCCCAGCAAAATCTGACAAAGGAATTTGGTGAAAACAGAAGCACATTTTTTGTTTGCGATGTATCAAAAACAGACGAATTCACTGGTACTTTTATCACTTAACATTTTTTAATTTTAATTTCAATTTGTGTTACATTTACCTAATTTCATTTAGTTGATTAAATAAAGTTAGATCATCGCTAGCCTCGGTTAAGCTCAACTCAAAAGTGCTTGCTCATCCAGAAAGAAAAAATTCGTTCTACGCGTTTTTGAGAAAAACGATTTCGTTTAATCCTTCAGAAGATGATCTAAGTGTATTTTTTAAACAATTATACAACTAATAACTTAAATACTGTTTACTTTTTGCCATTATACAATAATCATTCTGTTTAATAATATATTTAAGATTTTAATATTTTGATAAGTTTAATATTTGAAAAAGATAAACAAAATACTTATTTTTCTGTTTAGACTGCTTTCCAATTTTAATTTCTTTAGAATTAAAAATAGGATTTTACGATAATAGAAATCATTTTAGCACAGCTAGAAAATTTAAATGATTATTATCTATATGAAGTAACCAAAAGACATCTTCGCAAAATACAAGAGAAAAATTTAACTTATCAGATCCTTTGGGATATGATATTAATCCGAAAAAATTATATTTCTTTAATTTTAGAGATAAAATTACTAGAAATAGGCGGCAGGCGCCTCCAGAAAAAGGTTTTGTAGCCTATTAAGTCGTTAAAAATGTCGTTCGAAATTCTCCCCTCCCACTCCTTTCCCGCACTTCTTCTCATTTCCCCTCACCTTCATTTCCCCACCCACTCCTGTCAATTCCCCTCCCTTCTCGTAATTCCACTGATTACCCCTTACTTCCCATCATTTCTCCGCATCTCATCACCCCTCTCCTCATTTCCCTCACTTCCCCTCAACCCCCTCCCTCACTTCCCTTTACTTCCCCTCATGACCCTTCCCTTAATTTCCCTCATTTGCCTTACTTCTCCCTCATTTTCCCTCATCACACTTCCCCTTACTTCCCCTTATTTCTCCCCACCACTTTTCCTTATTTCCCCTCACTTCTTCTTTTTTATACGACGAACGGACACCCGACCGAAACCATAAGGGTTTCTGCCCGGGGCTAGGAAACCCCAAAAACCATTTTTTCTCTGCTTTGAAGCTCAGAAACCATAAGAATCTTATAGGACATATTCTTTACATTCTTATTGAACTAAAAACAATAGTTTTTAAAAATAACATATTGTAGTTTGTTAAAATAAATAATATGTTAGTCGATTTTTATCGATTTTCTCTAATTTTTTAATAATTTTTCTAATATACAGAAGATAAAAAAACCAGTAAGGGTATAATTTTATATATTTCAGGAAGGGGAACAATTTTGAACTCTGAAGTACTATTCATATCTTGTGTCGTTTTCGAGAAAAATCAGATTTTTAATCGTTAAAAACGAAAAATTCTTTTTTCTCAAAAACGCCTAGTACGATTTCTTTCACCTCTGGCTTAAAATGACCAAGTGGCATCTCTGAAATATGTACTCGTATGAAAGAAAATAACTGAGGAGTAAGCGGCCATAAATGCATAAATCTATTTTACGTTTTTCGAGAAATTTAGGCAAATTTTGCACCTCAGAAACAACTTTGTGAAATTTTAAAAACGTTAATGTCCTCGAGAACATTTTTAATTATTTTTCAGGGCATTAGTTTTGATAAAATTTCATCAAGTTGTTTCTGAGATGCAAAATTTGCTTAAATTTCGCCAAATCGAAAAATAAACTTATGCATAATTATGGCCGCTTACTCCTCAACTGGATGTGCAAGCATTTTGAGTTGAATTTAGTCGAGCCTAGCCGTGAGGTTTGTTGAATTTCACTTTGTGAAAAAACTTTTTTTCCATCAGAAACCTTCAAGAAAATTATGAACGAGTATAAACGAGTGGATATTCTGATTAATAATGCTGGAACTGGTGATGACACTACTAAATGGGAACTTACGATAGACACAAATTATGTTTGTATTAAGAATGCGCTTTTCCGTACATATATACATTGCAAAATTAACAACTGGCAAACATATATTGTTATGCAATATTATTAATAATAATAATAGACCGGAGGGTTAATTAATCGGATTTCTGTTGTACACTAGATTACAAGATTGCAAGATTGCATAGGATTGCATGAGATTGCAAAACATTCCATGGATTATAGGAAATTCATGATAGAAAATCATTATATAGAAAACGGTTTTAGGATAATCAGCATTTGGAAATATTTTTAATTCCATTAAAATGTTCGAAATCTGTTAAAATCCGTAGGAATCCCTCAAATTCTTTTAACCCCTCTATTTTACTCTGATATCTTTAAAATCTTTGAAATATCGTAAAGCTGGGTGAAGTTGCTCATGTGGGGGAAATTCGCTCACCAATAAATTTGCACCGAATAAATCTCAAAGTAATGTTTGACAGCTCTACTATATGAAACAATCGATAACCTTATTTGATATTCAATTTTGAAATATAAATTTGGGGGTGAGCAACTCTACCCTACATTTGTAGAAGTCCTTTGAAATAAAATTTAATTTGTTCCCTAAAGTTTTCTAGAAATTCGTTGAAATCCCTTAATATCCCTTAAAATCTTTGAATATCGCAAAAATACATAAAAATAAGTAAAAATCATTCGAAATTCGTTGAATATGAATTAAATTAGACTTATTCATTAAAGTTCTCTAAAAAAACATTCAAATCCCTAAAAATCTTCAAAATCTCTTGAAATTACTGAAGACTCAATCAAACTCTTTAAATCTTGTGAAATTCCTTAAAATCCCTTGAAATCTTTGGAAATCCTACAAAATTCTTTGAAATCCATTGAGATTTTTCAATTGTCTTGAAAATACTCTGGAATGTTATTAAAATGACTTGAAATCTTTAAAATCCTTTGAAACTTTTTTGTATTGCTTCATATCTCTTAAAATTGTTGAAATCCCTTTCAAATAAAATTTAATTTATTGAAATTCTTTGGAACCCCTTCAAATCCCCGGAAATGCTTCGAAACCTTACGAAATTCTTGGAAATATTCTGAAGTGTTTTGAGAATCGATGAAATCCTTTAAAATTAGTAGAAATATTTGAGAATCCCATAAAGTCCTTTTAAAAGCCTTTAAATCCGTGGGAGTCTCTAGAAATACGTCGAAATCCTTTGGAGTTCCTCAAAATCCCCTGATATGTTTGGAAATCTTTGAAATCATTTCAAATCTCGTGAAATTCTTATGAAATCTGACGAAATTGCATCAAACCCATGGAAATTTGCTGGCATGCCTTAAGATTTGTTTAAATCCATTGTAGTAGATAGGCAGGGCCGAGTCAATGCCAAAAAGTAAAACGTTAAGTAAGGTAAGTAAGTAGTGTTAGTGCGTGTCTGTGTGCCAAGTTCTTCGAAAGCTCCCGATGAAGTCACGAAAAAATGATAATGAGCAATCGCCGCTATTTCCTATGTCATATTTATGAGGTATTAAGGAATTTAATAAGAAAAAAAACAGTGGTATCAAGTTGCATAAAATTCCGAGAATGGCTTTCAAAATGGTGTTATTGCTGAGAAAATGACGCAGTTTTGCATGCTTTCATGCAAGTTCGAACAAGGCGAGGACTCTCTCAGTTACAAATTCCTACACCCTACCGGCTCTAAGCTGTAGTGGTTCATGTCCGTGTTTGCGTGCGTGTGTGTCATGTTTTGCATACGTCATGAAAATACCACAGAGAGGAGTTATGTATTAAATAAGAAAAACAATGGTGTCAAGTTACATAGAGTTCCGAGAATCATTTTTAAAATTCTGTCATATTACTGGGAAATGAGGCAGTATTGCATCCTTTTATGCAAGTTGAAGTCGGATCATACTTTACTCTTCCGAGTGTTAGATTCCAAAAGGTTTACTATTAGAAATAACATCGGAACACTCAGAAGTATATGCAAAGAATTTACAATTTATTAAATTGAAACAGAAATCACTGGTTACATTAAAACACGATTCGGAAGCCAACTTTATACCCCAACTAGTATTTCGCCTCTTGGCTATTCCTAACTCGCTCAAAAGCTGAATGCTTACGGAAAGCTTTTTACGCGCTATCGTTACGACGACTCTCGTCCAACTCTAATCGACTCGCTGTTACTCGCACTGTTGCCAACATATGTCTAGTGATATTAAGTTTCTTATTGAAACCCCTTAGATGATAAATTTGAAATTATAACACGAGTGTATATAAGGCGAGACTCGTAAAAGAATTTGACAGTTCTTCGTCATATTCAGTGGAGTAAAGTTGGTGAATAAATAAACTGAACTTGTTCGCTCTCAACATACTTTCGATATTATCACCATCTCAGAGTCATAGACAAGGGTGCTTGTTAAGAAAGGTCAGTGTTCCTTTTAATTTAAAGTGCAATTCAATGAAAATCTTATGAGTGCTAGAATCGTTTTCATAGGGAATTTTTTCTCAGTTTTCAAGGTTTCAATCACTTGGTGATTGTGTGAGGTGAGCGAGCATTAAGAGTGTTGTCATCCAACAAAACTTGACTGCTATTGTGTGGATTTGCGCGCTAAAATGGATCCTGAACGAAGCAAGAAACTCATTTCGATGATGGACCAGACGTATAGAGTGGTAATAAATAAGGTAAAAGTTAAGAGAATCAATTAATGGATTATATTTGGTACACAGAATGTTAGAATACTAAATATTAAAATTGAAACTGTTAAGAAAATAAGGAAAAGGTACTCAAGATTCACGTAGAAAAACTGATAAGATATAGTGGGATGACTTTGAAACAGCGTTTAAAAGTATAATAAGGACAGGCTGTGTGTGTGGGACTTTAAAAGTAAACGTTTTTTTTTTGCCGGAAAATTTAAATCTTTGGTGAACGGTGAAACGGTGGAAGAAACTAAGTACATGAACATTGAAAATAATAGAATTTTGCTATCAACAGATATCAGTGCATGGTACGATGAAAATGTATTAGATCAAATTTTAGTGAAAGTTGAAGAATTTTAGGAAACGGATCCTGGTTGGACACTGTCTGAAACTACAAACCTGATGGTAAATTTCAATAGATATTTACTGACAAAATCTGGTAGACCAATTGATTTGCCGAAATATTTGAAGGACAAAAGAGCTGTTGTAAATATAAAAAATGATGATGTTTAATGTTTTCTAAAGTCAGTGATGACAGCTTTTTACCCTGCTAACGATCACACAAACAGTGTTTGAAGGCTACGATGTCCATGCACTAAAGGTGTAGCGGCTGATCGCCCTAAGGGGGTCAGAAGCTTGGGACAGAACCTTCGCGTCGG
>JAUMHM010000904.1:0-37945 GCA_032362435.1 Melikaiella ostensackeni | reverse complement strand
CCCATAAGAAACATGTGTTAAACTTTATGGTGTTTGAGGCACGGGTTAATATTAACCGATTTGGCTGAAATTTGAAGATAATTTTTCTAGGTATTCGAACAAAACTGGCGGTTGGGAGTAAAGAAATTCTAAAAGTGAAAAGTAAGGACCACCCTAGTATAGAGTGTCACTTTGACCGATGGCTCCTGTTTTATCCATCGAAAATGCTTTTTAAAAAATCAGAAATTGCATTTTTCAGCGAAAATATAGGAGATTCAGAAAAAATGTTAGGGAACAAAGTTGTTCCCCTTGAAAGGATCTGCAAATTTACTTCAGAACATTTTCTTATAAACCGCATAGATTTTGTTTAAAGAATTCCATTTTTCGGCGAAATTATACAAGATACAAAATAATCTTGAGGCAACAAATTATTCATCTTGAAAGGTTCTACAAATTTTCTCGATTTTATTTGCCGATTAGGCGCTTAGTTTCTGTTTGAATCGTGAGAAATGTTATTGCATATAAAAAGTACCACTTTCCACTAAAACTATGCGAGATATGAAAAAATGTTAAGAAACTAAATTGTTTACTTGGAAAAGTTATACTGTGTAGGCACTGAACTTGTTATAGTATATAACATTAATTACTCATCCAGATCAAAAAGCATGTTTTGGCGATAAAAGATCAAGAAATGCACAAGTTATAGTTATTTTTAACATTTTTCGATACTATAACTTAAGTGTACGAATAAAAAAATATTTTTATGAAGTTTATACTAAAAAGGTACTTATATAATCATACTATACTGCTTCTACTATTCACCCGAATCAGAAAAAAAAATATTCTCCTAATAAGAATGATTAATATGCGATTTTTTGTGGTTTTACCATTTTTCAGTAATTCAACTTGAGTACACAAACATAGGATAATTTTTGACGAGGTTTATGCTACATAGGCATTTATATTATGATGGTATACACAACTTTTACCATATTCATTTGGATCAGAAGAAAAAAGTTATTGGTTTATATTTAATGAGAGAAATGCATATTTTTGTGATTTCTACCTTAGACAGTCTGTACGAATTGACAGGATTTTTTTGCTCATACTTTTATGAAGCCATTTTAGCACCTACTAGAAACTTGTAAGCCCCTTGCCCTTCCCCTGAAAAAGGAAATACCAAAATTTTATCATTTCAATACCCCCTAGTGTCCAGTCAGGTAACCGTTGAAGAATTGTTTATGCCACAAAAGTGACGCCAAAATTATGCAGGTAGAGTGCAATCCTGTACTGGATAGTGGCTTGTCGGGCAAACCGTGAAACCAAAAAATAAGAAGAAAATACCAGCTGTAAACCAAAATCCGTTGCATTAACTTTGGTGCTCATTTTATGAGCACTTTGCTTTCTCATGAAGCATATTTATCATTTACTTCCTCAAAAAGGAATCATTTATGTGAATATTAAATAATTTTACTTAAATTGATGATTCCTTTCAAAATTATACTCTGTCAATTTGAATTAGTGAACATTTTACTAACTAAATTATCAATATTAAGTGTTTGACTAATGAATATGTGACGTAACTGAAAGGCCTCACCGCAACATTTTCTTGGAAGCCCCTTCGAAAATAAAACCGAATAGGAGATATAATACAATGTCATGTCCTGTTTGAAGAAAAAAGCCAATATTTAAAGGTTGTGTTACAAAATAGGTGCCGGTGAAAAAAATTGTATTGGTAAAAAAATTACCGGTACCGACAACTTTCCTTAGCGGTTTTTTAAAAATGATTTCCTGTAAGGAAATTCATGTTACGCAGAATCCTCAAAAGGATAGAATTATGACTGAATTCACTCTTCCCCCCTCTACAACGCTTTTAGAATCCATCTCACCAAGGAAGACGAGACTGGAGAAGATGAGGAGTGTGGCTAAAGAGGCAAGAGTGAGTTATCCGTGGTGACAAATTCAAAATGCGGATACAGATAGAATTTTTTGCGAGAAAAACGAATATGACTGCTAGTTTTCAAGAAAATGGACGACTTATATTGAAAATCGCAGAAATACTGCACAATGGAAAATCGTAGTGTTTGAAAATGATGGCGAAATGATCCTGGAAATAGACTTGCAGTGTGATTTCAATGATTTTTGTGACCAGTCACGGGGGTGCCTTCCTGCCTTCCACAAGACATTGGAAAGGGGTAAGGGTGAGACCTGTATTATTTATGTGACCAGTCACAGGAGTGCCTTCCCGCCTCCATGTAACGTTGAAAAAGGGTGGGGTGTGACCTAAATTACTTCAGTGACCAGTCACAGGGGTGCCTTCCCGCCCCCACGAGACGTTGGGAAGGGATAATGGTGTAACCTACATTATTTATGTGACTTCCCCCTCACGTGATGTTGAAAAAGGGTAGAGGTGTAACCTGTATCATTTCTGTGACCAGTCACAGGATAGCCTTCCCGTCCCACGAGACATTAGAAGGGAGTAGGAGTGTGACCTAAATTATTTCAATGTCCAGTCACAAGAGTGCCTTCCCGCCCACACGTGACGTTAAAAAAAGGAAGGAATGTGACCTATATTATTTCTGTGACCAGTCACATGGGTTACTTTCCGCCCCTAACGAGACGATGGAGAGAGGTAAGGGTTGACCTATATCACTTCTTTGACTAGTCACAGGGATGCCTTCCCGTCCTCCTCATAAGACGTTGGAAAGGGAGAATGGTGTGACCTACATCATTTCTGTGAGCAGTCACAAGGGTGCCTTTCCACCCCCACGAAACATTGGGTAGGCGAAGGGTTGCGACCCACATTATTTCTGTGAGCAGTCACAGGGGTGCCCTCCCGCCCCTCACGAGACGTGGGAAAGGTATAAGGGCGTGACCTGCATTGTTTCTGTGACCAGTCACTAAGATGCCTTTCCGTCTTACCGCGAGACCTTGAAAGAGGTAGGGATGTGCCTTACATTATTTCTGTGACCAGTCACAGGGGTGCATTTCTACCCTTCACAAGACGTTGGAAACGAGATAAGGGTGCGACTTATATCATTTCTGTGATCAGTCACAGGGGTGCTTTTCCGCCCCCACGAAACGTTGGATAGGGGTAGGGTTGTGACCTACATTATTTTTGTGATCAATCGCAGGGGTGCTTTCCTCCCACGAGACATTGGAAGGGAGTAGGGCTATGACTTAAATTACTGCTGCGACCAGTCACAGGGGTGTGCCTCTCGTCATGGGTATATTCAAACGAGACTTTCCCGAAATATATGTAAGTGATAATAGTCAACTAGTCATATAAATAATAATTAAGCATGTTAACGTATAAATCACGAGCTATATCTCAAATTATGAATAAAAGAATAATAGCTCATAATGCCGTGTGCTCATAATACGCTTTTTGAAAAACCGGTAAAAAATGGTCGGTACCGGAAATTTTATTTTTACCGGTATCAGTCATTTGTTTTTACCGGTACCGTTAGTGTATACACTTCAATATTAAAACTGCGTAGAGGCAAACAAGTTTTTTCAACTAATTTATAAATTGAAGGACAAGCAGCGACATTTTTTTTGCCCAGTAATAGAAGGATCCTCGCAGAAAAGGCGCACTCCCCCTCACCTCAATGCGGGGCTGCATTTTACAGTACACGGTGTGGCTGCACCAACTTTAATTTCAAGGTCCTTGCATATGGGATTTGCCGACTGTTTATGGTAGTATATAATCTCAAAGACATTTTATGACCAACTACCAGAAAAATCTTCTGAAGCTTTTTTGAAAAAGACGATTTTTATGCTTAGTACAAAAAAAGTAATTGGATAATATCTGAAAACAAAATTGTTTTCACTGAAAGTTGTTTAAAGTATAAATTATGCACTTTGAGACTCAAGAAAGATCCAAGGTATTAAACTCCTGAAAATATTTTTCGCATAATATTAACCAATATTTGAAACTTCAATTTATCATAAATTAATGAAACTTGAATTTAATAAGAAACTGTTTAAATTCAATGAAGTACTTAATATTTATTAACAGCTGCGATTTCTATTCGTTATTTCCGTTATAAATATAGTTTTTCTATCGAAAATTTCTCAAAATGACAAAAAATGCAGCATACGACAATAAAAATTGTAGTGAATTATGCTTCGGTTCAAAAATATCTCGAATTCTTTCTTCATACCTGAACTCGCCTTTTAAGACACAATAAGCACAATTTACCACGATTTAAATCATGATTTGCTGCATTCTTCGTCATTTTTCCTGAATGTCAATAGTAACATTATATTGAAAACGCCAGTAATAAATGAAAATTGCAGCTTGCAACAAATATCGTCTACTCGATTAACTATTGTGTAGAAAAATTCTTATTGAAATTTAACAGTCTTTTAATTAATCTAAAAAGTTAAGCAATGAAATCGTAAATTGAAGTTTCAAGTACTGATAAATCTCATCTGAGAAATAATTTAATAAATCTAATACCTGCTTGTAACCAATTTTTCGAGTTTCAAAATGTATAATTCATAATTTAAAACAATTTTCATTGAAAATTATGATGTTTTAAGGTTTCTTCTAAGTACTTTTTTTTGTATGTAACATAGAAATTGACTTTTTTCGAAATAATGAAGATGGATTTTTTTGTTTTCGGTCTTCAAATGTATGTGAGGTTAAAGGTTACCATAATCAGTCCGAAAACCCCATATGAAGGGGCCTTGCAATCAAAGTTGGTGCAGTCCACCATGAGTAGATACGCCATTGTACCATTTTAGCATTTTAGTAATGAAATAGAAGCAAGGTAACAAGTTCATTTTAATAAAGTTAATAAGTGAGAATATTGATTCATTCATTAGTGATTTCGGTTACTAATCAATTAGTGGACTTTTATTATGGATTCTCTTCGATATAAAATTGTAGACGAGAATTGAAGGACTTAATTTTTTTTGTCCTACTTGAAATAGTATAACTTTATTCTGTTATTTTTGATGTGAAACAAATGTCTCTTGGATTCCATCAGTGGGTTCATTTTATTACCACTCAAGATTATTTTGTTCTCAGTCTTAATTTGATACCAGATATCAGCTCTAAAATAATTCCCTGTTTTTACAGTGTAATGTCAGACACGTGCTGTTATGTTTTATCAAATTGTGTGATTTTTCCAAGAGTGTACACATTGAGGGGATTATTTTTAATGTGAACAAAGTAAGGTCATATAGACGAAATGTGTAAATAATTCAAATTTTTCCTATATGAAGCAATAACTTGCAAATACGAATGATGTTGGTGAAGGTGACACAGCCTATTTACAAATTTCACAATATTGCCTTTTTATTGTTTCAATAAAGTTTGAAATTCAAGATAGTCGTTGGAAGAACTCTTTTGGTCGGTTTATATTTTTTGCGTTTCAGCGTTTTTTTGAATCAGCCTCACACTAGCCATAACCAACCATCAGGGCCCTTTCATGTCAAGTTTCACATATTTTCACTAAAGAGCTAGTAGTGTTCCAGTAATTTCCAATATAGAATTATTATATATTTCAATGAATTGAATTAGTAGTTTTCTACTGGCTGATATTTCACTAATTTAGATTCAGAGAGTACATTAAGAAATTTTATTACTTTTTAGTTGAATGCATTACTAGCATAGATCAACCGATTCGTCTGTGTGTCAGGGCCTCGATTGCGTAACTTCACTTCCACATTCACCTCACTTCAAGTTATTGTAAATTCAAATGATTTTTCAAATTCACATGCGAACTTGAAATAACGCAAAGTGAGTTTAATATAAGAGTGGAGTAGAAGGGATGTGAAATTATGTGATCGAACCCAAGAACATTTTTTTCTGAATACACCGTAGAATCTTGAAATTTCAGGAGTTATTTCAATGAAATAAGAATTTTTCTTCTTTGTTATTGTAAATGAACGAAATTTTTTCATTTTTCCTTTCACAGACACTGCTAGAATTGATCAATCGATTTATTCTTACAAGAAGAATTTTTTTTTTCCTTATACATTAAAATTGAATTATGATCAAATACGATAATTATTAAGGCCATGGCTACTAACACCAAAATTCTGGTACGAGTAACCGGATTTTTTCGGTACGAATAGCGAGACCTGAGAAAGGGACTATCCATACCCAAATTTCGGTACAAATTGATGGATTTTTTTGGTATAAAAAAACACTGCTAATTACAAAAGTGCGAAAGAAATGTTAAGGATCATTTTCGAGGTGATTGTCAAAAAATCTCTCATTTTAGAGAACGAGACTTCCGAAAAAAAACTTTTCTTCCATAATTAATATCATTGAACTCAAGTTTTTTCCTGTCAATGATTAGCTTTAACTTCACCAAAAAACCTCGAACTTTTCTGTGTCCTTACTTCAGACGATAACGTTGCAGCATTTTAATCCTCGTGGAAATAGAATTCATCCTCAGTTAGATAAATTTTATTTTCACGTAGATTAAAATGCTGCAACAAAACTATTTGAAGTAAGGATGAAAAAAAGTTGGAAGTTTATCTATGTTTTCCAATTCATGATCAAAATCAAAATTTGACAATTTCTTTCAGGACTTAGTGACGGCCAAATATAATGATTTAATGGTCATATCTGTGTATGCATTATTGTATAGGTATAAACTTTTGATAATTTTCACTCAGGGTCATGCATTATCTAGATGTACATATGATAAGTACATTATATGATATTTCCTTTTCAATCACGTGAATCTGTACAGTTTCTGCATGTTGAGATTGGAGGACAAAATTTTAGGATCATTAATCTTGGCTTTATGTATGGAAATAAATTTTATTGCCCTGCATTACTCATATTGTGAAATTATATGATTCTGACGTATTCTGCATGAACAATCTAAATGTCTGACGTGTTAGAATCTAGATAATAAATCCTCTCCTCCTAACGGGTTCTCCGTTTAAACAAATCCGAATTTCGTCAGCAATAATGAGATAGTCACTAGTACATATAATATATATAGGCCAGCAGACGCTGAAAAAATTATCAGTTTCACCTAGGCTCCCAGAGAAATCCCAGAGGAAAGAGATTTTTTCAACTCAACGAAAATGAAGTTCCTTCTTGCTGTCCTACTTTTTACATTTACGGTCATCATTCGTAAGCATTATATTCAAATTAGTTAAAAACTGAAAAGTCGTTACTTGATACGTTGAAAATTAAAATTTACTTCCCTCATTTTTTCGTGAATTATGATTGCACTTCTCTTCATTTCATTCTACTTGCAGGAAAAAATTGTCTTTGAGGTTCTCTGTGTTCATGACTGTTTTTTGCAAAATTTGAACATGTAATTGAGCGCGGTTTGATTTCTGTCCCCTTTCAATCAGAGACTTTTTTCGATTTAGAATAATAAAAGAGAGTTTGGATATGATTACTGGAACTTTATTATTATTTGACAAAAACTAGGTATTATTTCGCCTTGAGTCACTTTTTGACATTGTGCATCTATCAATTTCTATTCCTTTTGTTACAGATTCATCTTCGTCAAAACGTTTATGCGGTTACTGGATTCAAAGTAAACTACAATTATTGCCAGGCATGAAACCCTTAGACACTACCTGCCTTTGGCCTATTGAGGTCGATACAGGGTCTATTCCAGATGGACTAGCTAAAGAACCTGAATCGCCTGAAAAATCTAGAATGGCTGACAAATCTACACAAACCGATAAATCAGGATGCCAGATGAAATCTGAACAGGAAAAATAAATTGAACAGGCGAAAGAAGTAAAACAGGCGAAAAAGGCTGAACAAGCAAAGAAAGCGGAACAGGCGAGAGAAGCTAAACAGGAGAACAAAGCTGAGCAGGCGCAAGAAGCTAAACAGGCACAGGAAAAAAAAAGATAAACAGGAGAAAAAACTTCAAGAGTCTTTTTTTTCACAAAATTCTGATTTTGCTTCTCCTCAAAAAACAATCGACAATGATAAACCCGTGATAGGAGTGTGAAGAGCTGAAGGTGAATGCTGAAATCACGCGAGTCAGCAATTACCTGAGCACAAGTGTTTTTTCAAAATGATTTTTTTTTCAATAACCGTCCGAGAAAGTTGCAAGCTAAGGGCTGCTCCGTAGCAGTGACAATGAGAGCCCTGTATCATAACCTTCAAAGTCTGCTGGTATGCAAAGTTCCTTATCTCTGAGGTGCGCATGCGCATTAGCGCATGCACCACCTGTGTGAAAAATAACTATATTCCAAAGTGCGCATGCGCCAATATTATTCTCGCACCGTCGACTGCAATGAGATTCTTTTGCACATGATTTAGCCGAGTGTTAAGTCCAACTATCGAGACGGGTGTTGCAAAAAATTCTTTTCAAGGAAAAATTTACAATTTGTTACTTATGTATAACATGTGATAGTGTGTTGAAAATATAAACATCTGCTAATGAAAGCGTTGATTTTATTCCAATCCATTCTATTATTATTCGTTATATTCTAGAATAAATAGTATAATTGCCGTTACCTGACATAATTTGGCTTTCTAATCATTCAGATAGCTATACAAAATATTACATATTAGATATATTTCAGGTGGAATGCACTTAAATACACCTATTTTTATAACTTGAAAATTCTCACCACTATAAAACATCATCTTTCAACAAGCCCGCAGCTAAGCCCCCCCCCCCCCCCCCGAAATCCTTGAAACTTATATACATAATATACATATACAATGGAACCTTGACTTAAAGAGGGTCTCGGGTATAGCTCTCTCGGGTTCTTGGACCTTCTCATCCACGAATGCGAGGCCGGCAGCAATCCTCTCTCCCGGCCCCTTGGACCCCTCATCAACGAATACGAGTCGGCTGAAATTATCGGAAGGTGGTTGATAGAGGGCTTCAAATAGAGGTTCCAGTGTACTTTCCTGAGTGTATCCAAGTGTGTCACTGCAAGTCCCCTTTCCCTCCCAGGTAAACTTTTTCTGGCTACGGCCTTGTTACTTTCAGCAAGCAAGAAGAATTTCTGTTTGAAAGCTAAATCGGAATCTCCTGTCGATAAAATTTTCAACCAAATTGTTAAATTTTCGGCCAATAGTATAAGAATTAATGTTTCAGTTAATAAATTAATGTTTAATGTAAAAAAATCAACATACAATATTTTCAACAAATAGTTTAATTTTCGAGCAGAGATGAATTTATAACTACAATGACAAATTATCAACTGAAAAGATTAATTTTCTACCAAAAAAGACGAATCTTCAACAAAATATATGATTTTCGAATAAAAAAGAGGAATGCCCAACTTAATAGTTGAATCTTTAACTAAACAATATAAATTATTAACCAAAGATGAAGAAATAATGTTCAACCTGAAAAAAATTCAGTCATATAGTTAATTTTGCAATGAAAGTGTAGGACATTCAACCAAAATGATGAATATTCAATCAAAAAAAAAAAAAAATTTCAACAAAGTTTAGTTTTCAAGCAAAAAAGATAAATTCCTTACTTTCAATGTAATTGCTGAAATTTCAACCAGAAAATAATTTAAATTCAAATCAAAAACAGTTGAACTCAGCCAAAAAAGACGAATTTTCAACAAAATAGAAAAATTTCAAGCCAAATAAACAAAATCTCAAATGAAAGGACGAATTTTTCACCCGAAAAAATAAATTTTTGACCAAATATTCAAATTGCCGAAAAAAAAGATAAATTTCCGACCAAGTAGGTAAGTTTACTACCAAAAAGACAAATTTTCCACAATATACATGAATTTTCAACTAAAAGAAAAATAGGTTTTCAATCAAATATGGAATATTTACATTTCAAATTTGAAAAAAATTAATATTCAATTAACAAGACAGAAATTTTTAACAAAATACAAGAATCTTCAACCAAAGGAGAAACAAAAATTTTCAGCAAAATGATTAAATTTTTAATCAAAAAGATAAATTTCAAACCAAAAAGATTACTTTTCTACAAAAAGGAACAAGTTCTCAACAAAATACATGAATTTTTTACGGAAAAAAAATGTTCAACGAAAGATGGGATAGTTAAATTTTCAGTTAAAAAAATTAATTTCTAACCTAAGGAACGAATTTTCAAGAGAATAGTTAACTTTTCAATAAAAAAAAAGTTTCAATGAAAATAACGAATCTTCAAACAAATGGAAAGAATTTTTCACAAAGTTGTTCAACTTTTAAACAAACGAAATAAATTCTTAATGAAAAATGTAACAGTTGAGATCTCAACAAAAAAAATTTTCAATTGAAATCATGAATTTTTTACAAAAAAGAATAAATTTTCATCTAACCAAATAGTTAAATTATCAAACAAAAAGATTAATTTTCGACCGGGGAGGTAAATTTCCTACTAAAAAAAACAAATTTTCCACAAAAACTAAATTTAAAAAACAATGTTTCTCTCAAAAATAGAATAGTTGAAATTTAAATTGAAAATAATAATTTTTAACCAAAAAGCAGAAATTCCCAACAAAACACGTGAATTTTTGACCGAGAAAGAAAGACAAATTTTTAGAAAAATGATTAAATTTTCAACCAAAAAGATAGATTTTCAACCAAGAAGATAACTTTTCTACAAAAGAAGAAAAATTTCCAACAAAGTACATGAATTTTCTGCTAAGAAAAAATCAACCAAAGATGGAACAGTTAAATTTTTAGTGAAAAAATTAATACTCAACATAAAAAAAACGAATTTTCAATGAAATAGTTGATATTTCGAACAAAAAAATTAACTTTCAATTAAAGTAACAAATCTTCAACCAAAAAACTGAATTTTTACCCAAGCAATTGAATTTTCATCAATAAGATGAATTTTTATCCAAAAAGATAAATTTTAAACCATGAAGATTAATTATCTACCAAAAAAGATGAATTTTTCAGTACGATGCATGAATCTTAAGCCCAAAATGAAATATTGGATTTTCAGTCAATGAAATTATTTTCAACAGAAAAAAATAATAATTCTCAACAAAATCGTTAAGTTTCTAAGCAATGAAATGAATTTTCAACCAAAAAGATGAAGTTTCAGCCGACAAGATTAATTTTCTACCAAAATTTTCAAGCTAAACAGTTGAATTTCCAACCAAGACATATAAATTTTCAACAAAAAATAAGATAATTAAATTGTCATGAAAAAAATTAATTCCCAACCAAAAAAATTAATTTCCAACGGAATAGTCAAATTTTCAACCCGAGATGAATTTCCAACAAAATTATGAATCTTTATCAAACAAAAAGATAAATTTTCAACCAAAAGAAATAAATTTTCAGCCGAAAATAAAATACCCCCCCCCTCCCCCCTAATTAAAGGAGCTTGCTCTGTGATTCCATTTCGAATAATGCAGAGAGGACCAGCGTAGGCTATGTAAGAATAAATTAATATTGAAATGTCGTATTCTTTAATAAAAATTGGGGGACACGTACTTCATCGTTTAAAAGAACGCTTACATTACATACAAGAAATCTGTATTATTGAGGTTGGTAACGACCAATCACGAGGAGAATTCTTTTCACACACCGTGAAAGTAGAAATCAACTGTATCGATCTAAGGTTAACCATAAATACAGAAATATAAAAGTCATTTCAGACTAGATGGAGCTATTAAATTTAATTCGAATGAATAACATGTGGAAAAAGATCCTCTTTCGCTCCGCTGGGAATCGAACCACAGGTCTTCCGATTGCCGGTCGGGTACTCATACCACTAAGCTACTGGAGAGATCGAGAGTATAATCTTTTTTCACCAATACACATTATGTGCAAGATGTACTTGACTTCACAAGTTATTAGATACAAGAAATCTGTATTATCGAGGTTGGTAACGACCAATCACGAGGATAATTCTTTCCTTTGTATCTAATATCTTGTGAAGTCAAGTACATCTTGCACGTAATGCGTTTTTGTGAAAAAAGATTATACTCTCGATCTCTCCAGTAGCTTAGTGGTAAGAGCACCCGACCGGCAATCGGAAGACCAGTGGTTCGATTCCCAGCGGAGCGAAAGAGGATCTTTTTTCACATATTATTTATTTCACTTACATTACATTACAAGTCGTTTGAAAAAGCCATATACAAAATGTTAATTCATTCTGCTTCCTCACACAGGAAGCTTTGTAGTCTTAACAATTTCAAATATTTTCAAAATAATTAGTTAAACATTTCTCAGTTGATAAATGCATAGGGTGGACCGGGGCAAGACCGTTGGGTTAACATTCATTGCGCTATAAAAGGTTAATAAAATGTGTAATTGATCCATTTTCTCTTTATTTTGAGTCTCACAATATTGCATATCATATTCTCATACTTATCAATTATCTGAATAAAATAATCATTTGATAATTTAATTATTTCTAACAATTTATATTAATAATTTTAATAATATTTATTAATAATTTTAATTTATATTGAAGTTATCATCCAAGTATTTATCAACTATTTTTATGACTGCTCTTGCCCCGATGGTGAGGCCTCAGCTATTTTCTAAATTTAATATATTTTGGACTTCAATTTAGTTTCATTCTTATGATTACTTGATGTAATAATGTTTTATCTAGAAGATCAAATTTACAAGCTGCAAGTATCTCAGTTAATGGTGCAAATGTTAAATTCCTGCCAGCGAATCTTTCATTTTTTAGTTAACAAAACTGCTTTTTGCATAATAAAACAAACAATTAAGGATACATTTTCATTCAGATTGGAATAAAATGAACGCAATTGTTAGCAAATAATATTAATATTTTTTAGACCAATATCACATGAAATACAGAAGTTCCAAATAGGAAATTTTTCTTTTAGAAGTAGTCTCTAAAACAAATGCGACGGACAAACATCTGTTACCATCCTTCCTTAACGTTATTGTCGATTCTCGCTCCAATGTGTTCGATTTGTCTAGATTTTCCAGATTTTTCAAATTGTAAGGACTGATTGCTTCCATCTTGTTTTACTCCTTCATTCTGTGGCACTTTACTATTTGCCGAATAATTGCCAATTTTTCCTCGAGGATCTATTATTCCGAAAATTTTTGGTTGTTCAGAATGTTGTCTATATTTTCCGGATTTTTCAAATTGTGAGAATTGATTGTTTTTATCTTGTTGTACTTCTTCATTTTCTGGAACTTCACTACTTCCCGAACCATTGTCGATTTTTCCTCGAGGATCTATAATTCCGAAAATTTTTGGTTGTTCAGAATGTTGTCTATATTCTCCAGATTTTTCAAATTGTGAGAATTGATTGTTTTTATCTTGTTGTACTTCTTTATTTTCTGGCCCCTTACTGTTCCCTGGACCATTATCGAATTTTTCTCGAGGATCTATAATTTTGAAAATTAATGGTTGTTCAGAATGTTCGATATGCTTGGAATTTGCAGTTTGTGTAGATTCGCCAGCGTTTCCATATTTTTCAGGTGATACAGGTTTTTTAGCTGGTCCATCTGGGATAGATGAAGTATTGACCTCACTAGGCCAAACACAGTCCATCTCTGATGGCTTCATACCTGGTGATAGTTGTACTTTACTTTCATCCCAAGGACCGCATAAACGTTCCGATAAAGATAACTCTGTAACAAAAGAATTGAAATGTGGAAAGCTAAAAAGAAAAAGTGTCTTAAACAGATATAATATTCAATATTTGTTAATTATTTATTGATAAAATTCCAGTAATCATATCCAAACTTTCTTTCACTATTTTAAAACAGAACAAATCTCCGATTCCAAAGAAGGTAGAAATTTATCAATACACTTAATAAATCAAATCACTTACATTCATTGAACTCACGCTCTAACTTCAAAATTTAATCTCCTCATTATACTCAAAGAATACTAAAATTAATTATTTTTCAGATACTTATCCCAACTTCTCTTTTAAATAGAACTGTGCCCATATAGTGGAAGACTGGGTTGCAGGAGTTGTCACATTACTATTTAAATAAGAAGTTGGGCTAAGTATTTAAGAAATAATTAATTCTAGTATTCATTGAGTAAAATCAGGCGATTGAATTTTGACGTTAGAAAGGTGTTTCACTAACTCCGTCCACCCCCCCACCATTTTCGAAAAAAACATTTGGTATGAGAAGAAAAGCGTCGGCGCTGGGTGACAAAATACATCTTTGCCTGAAAACATCTGACTCACGCACATGCCATATAATATAATATTGAGTGTTTCACCGAATTTAAATATTATACTCACGAATAAAGACCGCAGATGCAAATAATAGAGCAGCAAAGGAGAATTTCATCTTCGCCAAATAGAAGATTCTCTTTCTTCTTTAGCAACTGATAAATTTTTGATAATCTGCCGGCCTATATTCCTCTTCTAGGAAATGGATGGTCCAAAAAGGTCGTTATTTCAATATTTTTATTCTAGTTGAATTTCCGCTATGTTTTTTGGCCCATAATGTACATACATTGCGCTTGATTCGAGTGATCAGATATAGTGTTCTTTTTTCTGCTTAAAACGTCAGATTTCATAATTTTCCATTTCAGTTCAATGCTATGTCCTTGTATATTATTATTTGAGGAAATAAAAAGCGTATCTTGAAGTACTACTTAATATTTTCCGTAAGATAAAATTCACGAACAATAAATTTATTGCTTTGTTGACATTGTGTTTATGTGCAGGTGAGTCAACTTCGTTTGAAACGTTTTTGTGAGAATATTTGAATAAATATACTGTAAAAAAAGTCTTACTTGAAGCTCGAAATTGGTCTGAAGGCACTTACATGAGCGCAAATTGTCGCTTAAAATTCAGACAAAAAAGGGACTCGTGAGAGATTCTGGAGGCCCCAGCGGGAGACTCTGGAGACCCTCTTGAGAGATATGGAGGGTCTCGCGGGAGAAACTCTGAAGGCCCTTGCAGAAAGATTCGAGGCTCTCGTGAGAGGCTCTGGAGGCCCTTGCAGGAAAACTCTGGAAGCCCTCGTAGGAGGCTCGGGAGGTCCTTGTAAAAGATATTTTGCTACAACGCTTCTTAAATTACAGAAGTAATCTGATTACTCTTTATTTGAGATTACAAAGATTAACAATATTTTCATAGCATAACTTTTTATTCTAGCTATAGTAGCTAGAGTAGCGTGAATAAACTTGTAGAAGAGTATTGTCCTACTTTAAGTTTCGAACGTTACGAACAAAATTGAGGCTCCGTCCGTAAATGACATCACGATAATGTGAGTGAGAATGAAATATGATTCGAGCGGAATTGGTTGAGATCCAAAGATACAAAAAGCGTGACGTGATTTATGGACGAACGCTGAGAACTATATATTGAAAGAATATGATATTAAATTTTTAAAAATTGAGAAATTGATATCAACTTGAATTGAAAGACCTTTCATTTATTCTTCAAAATTATCCATTTTCCTTGCGGTTGTCCTTATAGTTATGTATCGACTTTGCCATTTCTTGTAGTTATTATAGCAAGGGAACAGAATACCGAAATAGAAACTCAATGAAGATAAAGTCGGTATTCTATTTCTTATAAAAATAAGGAGCGTCCACATATAACGTGAAGCTCTGGAGCGGCAGAGGGGGGCTCAGCCCCAACTTTTCAAAGTGTTACATTGGAGAGACGTCGCAAAGGTTTTGTGACGCATGATGCTTCTTTGACCAAAAAATAAACCCTTAATCCGTGTGTCGATACATTGACGTCCAATATCAAGATTAAATCTTAAAATTATATCAATGTTCTCAAATGAAAAACAAATATCTAAAGAATTCAGTTTAGAGTATTTTCATACTAGTATCGAACATTTTAACTCATTATTCATTGTTCGATTGACGAATATATAAAATTACATTTTTATTTCGAATTTCAAAATTGGAAAAGGTCAGCTTCAGTGTCACATAACCCAGTGGGAATTTGCCAATTTTGACCATTTGCGCAGGAATGGCCAAATACTGGCAACCCATGGTTTTATAATAAACGAATGAATGATCGCTAGTCTTGGGCCATCATCAACCGTAGCTTGGCATGCTAACGCCAATACCAGGACTCGGCAATCAGTAATGGTTCAAGACTGGCAGCTTATACTTGCCAAGTTATAATTATGGTAATCATGATAGATGATAATAATAAGTCTAGACGATGAATTATAATGAAACTATGAGGATTCAGAGAATCGTGGGTTGAAACTCTTACTCTAAAACTCGGTGGTGCGTTTAGGCGGCGGCAGCCTACTGGAGTTTCCAGAATTTCTTTTAGGGTCATAACGGTAACCACGCCGATGTTCATGTTCATTTTTGCCTGTTCTCCTTCGGGATTGTCCATTCCAGAAAGCATACCATTCTCCATATTTGCAACAGCGTCATCATTGGCTGTTGATAATACAATATGTTCTCGAGCTGGAATAACCCTAAGGAGATTATTCACTGTTCTCCTTCGAATTGGCTTATCGGCTGGAAAAATTTGAGTTCTCAATTCGAATATATGCTTTGGATTTGTGACGGGAATAAGCCAAATACGTCCAAGTTGCCCAAGTCCAAGTGTTTCAAGTCCGAGTCCAAGATCAAGTCCCTCGTAATCAGGAGGACTGCCAGGAGGAGACCTGACAGGAGAGTGAGGTCTGCAAGAAGAGGAAGAAGGTCCAATCTGTGAACTTAATTCTGCAAGAAGAAATTGAAGTTTTAAATTTCTTAAACTATATATAGGTTATATAAAAAAAGCAAAACGAAAAATGAGCATTAAAAAAATGCATTTCTCTCCTTATCATTTAATCGTTCTGATCGGGCCCAGATCAGGTGCTAAGTAACCCATCATGACCATAAATTGCTCTAAGTTGTAGCCCGCTAGCAGCATTCCGTCTGGAAACTTATCGTCTTACGAACATATTTTTCTTCTATTTTCCAATTGTTCGTTTGCGGTTCAGAAAAAGGGGAATTAATTTAAATCTGAAGTATCTAGATTTTGTTATTCAAATCAAAATAAACAATGGCTCCATCTGTCGGCGGGATCTGGACCGTTGATTCAAACTAACGAATAGGTCTGACGATAATCGGAAGACATCACTGAGCGCGCGGTGAGCCAGTGGTCTCAGACCGATGCTGTGAACACTCTTATACGCCTGTATACTGCTGAATGTTACTACTGAGTGCAGAAGGCACCACAGCGGAGAGTCAGTGGATCTACTTCGTTATGGTCAGATACCGGTGCTCCTGCAGCTTCCGAGACTATAGTACCTCAGTAATCAAGAAAGCCCTGATAATCAGCTGTTGCAGCCAGTTGCACCTTTACATAACTGGACTATCTTAAACTGCGTTTCTTTCACCGCCCTCCACACGATATTCCGGTTTCACCGCAAGCATCTTCTTGGATCTCGACTCTATCACAGGAGTCTCCAACCTTTCCTTTGCCACAGTAGAAGCCATCTAGTGTCTCTTTAACTTGTACCTTCCTCCTCGAATAAAAGATCTAAGGGTGGAACGCGGAAGCCCCAATTTATAGAAAGTAGTTCAGACTCCCATGATGAATTAACAATCTTTTATATCCAGGACGATCGTCGTAGACTTCCACTTACACCCTTCATACAAGAGAGGAGATTTAGCTTGAATTGAATTTGAACCCTCAACTCCCTCTGTCAAGTTCTTATGAAATTGGCTATAGCAAGGACGCCGTGTGGCTCCCAAGGACGGTTCCAAATCAGCAAGAGTGAACAGAGGATTCAATAGAAGAGAATGCAGAGTTCCAGCTCCTCTCTAGCTCACGGCACAAACGGATTACTAACCTTATAACCTTTTTCCACTTTTCCCGACAATTTTCCTCTCCTATCTAATTCTATTCCCCTTCCCGACCCAAGCAGTTCCAAATTTTGTTTTTTAGTTTTGAGTAATGAGATCAAGTGTTTTATACCGTAAAATATTTATAAAGATAGTAGATGGTAGAATATCTGTTCAAAGCCAGCCGCGACTACGCCAATGGGGAGGAGATTTAGGTTCAACATGAGCCCCCTCTATCAAGACCTTCTGGAAATGGCTTTAGCGAGGACGCTCTCCCCTATCTAGTTCAAGACGCAACCAAACCATTCTCACCACCTAACCTCATGTCCTTTTTCCTCCTTCTCCAAAAATTTCAGATTTTAGCGGATTGGGTAACGACACCAACAGTGGACCCCCTTCCATGCTCTCTCATTTTCTCATGGAAATAGTAATTGCAAAGAGAAATATTGAATACCTGTTGCCTGAATTCCATTAATATGTAAGGCTAAGTTCATCACCAAACAATAGCGAGTAACAGCTTCATATTTTCCATTGTTCCAGTCAAACGATGAGCACAGTGAATCTAATTTTAGCGGCTATGACATTTATCGTAAAAATTAGCTTACTGTCAGACCTAATGAATAATAACCACTATTTCCGTGTATATCCATATTGCTGTAAGTTTTAAAGATTATTCAATGTTGAGCCAGCCTACTAGACTATCAGAGTATTAGCCACTATTAGGCCTGTCATATTTACTTTTTCATCGACGTTAACGTCTGTCGTCGCTGTACTAAATATAAGATATATTGCCGACGAAACTGAATACGAAGGAGACTTACTACATGGTGCTATGTTCGAATGCTTTTGTTCTTTATCGATTTACCCGGCTCACTATTGACGCTACGCGTAGCTTAGTGATGATTCTTGGTGGCTCACTAATGATTTAAATCGGTCAAAGCTCTCGCTGCATCATGAACTGAGCAAGTGATGGTCCAGAGGTAGACTCCTCCGAGAGATCCTTGCGAAGAGCGTCATCCATTTCATCCAAATCTTGGGACTGAAGAGGAACCTGGATGTTGATGTTCCTCCTCGTCCTGAAATCGCCATCATCTCTCGGGGGATACCTGATTTCCGCGGTTGATCTTGATGTCGCTTTCACATCTTCGTCTCCAGTTTATTCTTGCGGCGGTTGGGAAAGCGTTCCGCGTATATGTTCTGTTTGAAGGAGGATTTCGGTGCGGTTTCGCAACCTCTGTTGCGAAACGTGCGACAGCTTGGGGTATTTCTGGCACCACAGAATGTGCAGGCACGCCATGTTACCCCTGCGAGCAGGGATAATGCTGACATCGTAGCAATCGAGCGAATCATCTCTGACTCGATCCGTCCACTCAAGACGTCGACCGCCTCGACGATCCGTTATCGTCTTCCCATTCAAATTTTTTGCAGCACCACGATTTCTAGAGCGATCGGCACTGTTTGCCGACCCATTGTCGGGTGCTCTGCGCGATCGATCATTTTGAACCGCATTTACAGCTGGGTTTGGTGCTTTCATAGTTGTTCCCACGGAAAGCTAGGGTAAGGGTTCCTTCCCCCTTGCAGAGCCCCGCATGCAGGGGCGAGGCTGATACTCTGAGAGGTCGCATAGTATCCCAGAGACATCGTTAGAGACACATCACCCGTGCCATTCAGCTTTCGGTACGGTTGTTCACGCTTTAGCTTGAGGGTTTTCTTCGGAACCATTCCTAGACAATGTCCGCGACTGCTTATTAACTTTTGAAACTGTGTTCAGCAGAAACCCTCGGCACATGGAACCTCCATCCGCAACCTGAAGACGCGTCCGGTGGCCCTGTCATAGGCCCTCCAATTAGATTCCAAAGGAACAGAACCAGAACCGGATAGGGGGTTCATCCGGGATATGTGTGTGTGTGTGTGTGTGTGTGTGTGTGTGTATGTACGACTATATATAAGAAAAATTGATAAAACAATCATTGCAGGGTCCCCCTGAGAGCGACTGCCACCCACGGAAATAACACTGGCTCTTAGTAGAACCGCAGTTAGTCCCACCCATGACCACGCCTCAAAACCGTAAGATGGGTGACCACTGTTAATCCTGCCAGGATATATATTGAAGAAGGATGTACGTGTGTGAGAGACGCGCTCGGTACAAGACGGATTGAACAAACACTGTCATCGTAATACATAACTATCTTTTTTTTGTAAGACCATATCTGATTTTGAGATACATTAACCCATTTCTCTGTAATTATATAGTTTGTGAAATAAAAATACAATTTAATCGATCACAGGACTTTTTTGATCTGCATGTATAAACTTTTGAACAGACTTCAATACAGTTTGTTCGAGGAATTTAATTAATAACTTTAATCAAATAACACATGGTCCTTCGAACCGTATATTATTGCTAGCTAGCAATGAACTTTTGATGAAATGTAACACTGACTATACGGAAGCACCAGACGTTGACTAAACGGGACAGAACTTGAACTTGTGTATCGGACAGTGATAGTGAGTATTTTAATGATCGAGTGTTAGACAAGTGACAATTGCTGGACGAACGACTATAATCAGGATAATAAAAAATTACCACTTTGGACTTCAAGCGCATAGAGTCCTCTTCACTCTTAACTAATACCCAACTAAGAGATACAGAGAAGAGCTG
Organism: Melikaiella ostensackeni; assembly: GCA_032362435.1. Lineage (NCBI taxonomy): Eukaryota > Metazoa > Arthropoda > Insecta > Hymenoptera > Cynipidae > Melikaiella > Melikaiella ostensackeni. The sequence continues at coordinate 17,641 of JAUMHM010000904.1, read as the reverse complement.
AATCTACAGCAGGACATTTTTTCCATTCTGTGAGTCTCCAAGTCCATTTTTTCATTTCCTCAAATTCAAATCAGCGTGACTACAGAACTTCGCAACCCTCCACGAAAAATATGATACCATACAAACCGCAATTAAACAGTTGGTTATCACTGATAGAATTCCGAGAGAGGCAGAAGCAGAGGATCGCGAAGAATTCAAAAACACATACTTTGATATTCTTACTAAAGTGAGGAACTTTATTGCGCAATGTAAGGTGGACTCTGCAATACGAACTCGAAATAATCAATTAGATACATCGTTTCGTGATAAGACGCCAGTTCCTGTCTGAAGTCCTTCATCAATCGATTCAATTAGTGTGAAAGTTTCTACAATCACGCTGCTTTAATCGCTCGGCGTCTCAGACTCGAAATATGAATTAGCATGGCAGGTAATAATTGACCGGTATGAAGATTCACTTTCAATGATTCACCATCACTGTAAATCAGTATTCGATTCAAATTCCCTTACGAAACAGTCTTACGTTTCTCTGAGACAGCTGACCGACGACACGAGTAACCACTTGATAGCACTCAAATATTTAGGCGAGCAAACCTATACTGTTATATTAGTACAGATGCAATTAGACTGAACAATAGTGAGTTCATTTCGGCATTGTTTGTTGAAGATAAGAAATCATATTTTATAAAATGCCAAGTTTGGCCATCTATTTGTTTAAATGTTATTGCACGAAAAAAGGAATTGGAAAATCCAAGCCGGCCAAGTTTTTAAGAGATTATTCCTGAGCGTTGTTTGAAGAATTACATCAAAATCCGTCAATGAATAGAGCCTGTAGAGGATTATGAATAGTAAATTTTGGGTTTTGATCACGGTATGTCCTGAAAATATCTCAAAATTTCAAGAAATTTTTGAACAGCTACGAAGCTTTCTGAAATATATTGGAACCTTGATTTAGAGGCTGCCTCGCGTTTGGCCTGCAATGAGCGTGAGGCTCTTCCAAAAATTTCTAAGATGTGAACAGCCAGCTCCGTATAAACCACTTTCAGTAGAAATACATAATATTACCTAACTGTATTTCGTACAAACGTCGATTTTTGTTCTCATGAGGGATGGACCTTTTTTTAGTAATTAAAACTAATTGAGAATTTCCCGCGTGTGTTTAAGAATAAATGCGAAATATGCACAAGAGTGTTCGAACTGCCCAATTTTTGGCTACGGAACTGTCCAACTCCGCTGAACTCACAGCACCTCTCTCTCTCTCTCTGCTCCTTGGACCCCCTGCTCAACGAATGCGAGGCGGCGGAAATTCTACGAGAGCGGTTTATGGAGGGCCCTTAAATAGGGGTTCCAGTGCATTCTTAATCCATTGTGGTTGATTTTGAGCAAAATATAGTTAACGAAATCTAAATGAAAAAATATTGATGATTTCGGTTTTTTGTAACAGATTACAACTGGCGTCTTAGGGAAATGGTTCAGGGTTTCGATCTGCGTGCGTTAGGCCAACGCTCGAACCCTCGCGTTGCGTACGAAATTTCATTCACACTGCGACAACAGCTGTTGAATTTTTGTTCAGCACGAAATTGGACAATGTTTTGAAATCTACTAAAGCAATCAACAGTATCTCCAAGTATCTGAAGGCGGTCCAAGAAACAGTCAGTATCGACAGAAATATCACGGGACGACGAGCGGGCAGACGCGTCAGCAGGTATAACAGCTGGAATCGCATTGGGAACAGAACAAGAAAAAATATCTGAACCATCCATACAGCAGATTACAACCGGAAGAGGATCATCAGGAAAATAAGAGGCACTACGACTAAATTCTGTAAGTCAAGTAGCAAGGAGTTTTTAGTCTTTTTAGTCTAAATTATTTAGAAATTACATTAGATGAGGAAACTTTTTCTTGGATCAAAGGTTATAAAATTCTTTTTTTGAGTGAACCTTTTCGACATTTTGAGCCAAGATAAGGAGAGTGGTCCACTGATAAAGGCTTGAAAATTGTTGACCAAATTTCCAAACTAATTCATGAAGAGGTCATAAAAAAATACTTAAAAAGTTCGGATCAATTTGTATCAGATATTTTTTTAGTTCCAAAACCAAATGGAACGTAAAGACTTATATTAAATTTGAAGAATCTCAACATTTTCATTCCTACGACTTATTTTAAATTGGTAGATGGCAGAACTATTTATTACAAGATTAATATCTCAAGGTTGCTTTATGCCATCATCAGATTTTAAAGATGCCTAGCCTTCAGTACCTAGTCATACCTCACGGAAAAATTTTTTACGAATCGGATTCTAAAACAACTCATATCAATTGACATGTCTGCCTTTCGCCTCAAATACTTATCCTTATGTAGTTACGAAAATGTTCAAATCTGTAGTATACCATTTACGACAATTAGATCATCTATTTGTTACATATTTAGATGGCTTACTGTTGACAGAAAATTCTTATGCTGCTTATTTCAAAAATTTAAGTGTAACTCAAAATGTCTGAGGAGACTTATGATTTAGTTTGAATCAAGAAAAAAGTCAATTAATTCAAAATCAAAGTTGTCAGGATCTGGGTTTTATATACAATTTTGAGAAATGGTAGGTGAATTACCAGAATCTATAAACAGGGTATTGAGAAACAGGGGGCATATTTGAAACTAGATGAAAATATCAAAATTTGAGAATTCGCAAAAATCTTATGTTTTTCAACATCTTGCTGCCCAGCGGTTTATTATAGATGGATTTATACGAAGCGTTTGAAAGAGGAAAATACTTCGCTCTTGAATCAATTAAAAATAATTATGAGGGGAAGATGATTATTTCTGAAGATATATTAGAAGAGATTACGTGGTGGGAGTATTTGGGTTTATATTTATCAAATCTAGTTGGAGAGGCCAACTGTGATCTATGAAAGTATACAGAAGCATCGCTGACAGGTCGGGGAGCTTTTTGTAACGGCGAGAGAGTAAATGGTCATTGAAAAGATGAAGGAAATTCTAGATATATAAATTACTTAGAACTTTTAGCTGCATTTTTCTGTACAAAAAGTTTCGCAAAACATCTCAAATATCGTCAAATTTTATTATAAACTGATGACACTACAGTCTTTTCATATATCAACCTAATGGATGGTGTTCGATTCAATAATTTTTATACAGTAACTGAAGAAATATGGAAGTGGTGCGAAAACCGAACTATCTGGATTTTTGCATCGTATGTCACTCCAGAAGGAAATATAGGAGCAGACTCAGAATCTAGACGCAATTAGTCTTCTTCTGAGATAAAATTATTTGAAGAAGCGTTCATAAAAATACATAGAGAGTTCGAAAACCCAGACATCGATCTATTTGCGAGTAGAGTAAATGGTTAGTGTGAAAAGTTTGTATCCCAGAAAAAAAGATTCAGAATCGATAGCTTTGATGCATTTACTATTTTATGGCGATGTTATTATTTTTATGCGTTTCATTTTGAAAATCATGCAAAGAATAAGATCCGAAAAAGGATGCGGCAACATCGTGGTACCAGAATGGCCCGCGCAGCCTTGATATCCCCTATTTTGTGCAATATTAGTTTCAAATCCCCTACGATTTAAGGCTTAAGACAGTATTTATTGTTCTAATAGGGATCACGAAATTTTTTGAGACAAGGTTACCCGAAACCTTGTCAAGGAATCGTTTTGATCAAGAGATACGCCAGAAGCATCGATATGAATTACAATGTCATCATTAAGTGATTTGTCGTTCAAACAATACGAAACATGTTTAAAAAAATGTTAGAATTTCTGTGTCCAAGACAACTCAGATCCTTTCACCAGCTCGATCACAGAAATTCCAGAATTTTTGACAGATTTGTTTGAAAAAATAGCAGCTCATTGTACAGTTAACTGCTCCAGATCAGCCATATCTCTTCTTGTTAAATCAGAGATCGTATGAAGATATTCGGTCCAAATAGGAAACAATCTGCTTTAGTACTACCTTTTTTCTCTGTGAATTTAGAGGACTGTGCGGCAACTGCGCTGGTGTTTTACCTTCATAGAACTAAAGAATTGCGAAATTAAGTATTTTTACTGTTCGTTTCTAACAAACGTCCATTTAACGCTGTAATCGCGCAAAACTTTAAATCCTTGAGTGGAAGATGTCCTCGATAAAAGTGGAATTAATACTAATATCTACACCGCTCATTCCACCCAACATGCTTCAACATCAGCAGCGAACGAAAAAGGCGTAGACTGAGACATATACAGATAGGTTCTTTCGAAGAATTGGAAATGGGGAGATCGTTCGCATGTTAAGAAAATGGAGTAAAATGAGTGAATCTTCAGAGGAACTGCAAAGTCGTCGGAGATTCCTGCTACGTTGCAGAGATAACAGAATCCTTTCACCACATTTGATAAACTATGTACCGATTTTGCATTTTAAGTTCAATAAAAGTATTAATCAATTCCATTCTTGCAATATGAGAGTGAAAGTTCACGTTTTGAATACGGAAATTAGAGATATCTGGATATCAATTCAGAGTATACAGAAGGATAGAATAAGTTTGGAAAATAATATTTTGGATAATGTCAATTTAGAAACAATAGATTTACAGATATTCGAAGAATTGAGAGCTACACAAATGATTAATCTACATAAATATGGCAAGCAGCTTATTGAAAAATCCATAAAAAAATATGAATGGACTATGCACAAATATTATCAGCATCAAAATAAGTCTTTCAATCCAAAATGGTTACTAAATTTATCGAATGAGCTAATTCCCGATGATGTAGCGTATAATTCAAGTCTTGGTCATAAGTTTAGTACAATACCTGTTAATAAAAGTAATATTATTGAAAGGCATCTAGCTAGCATAGAAGAAAAAATGTGCATGATAGATGCGGAATATGAAAATGATACAATGTCAAAAGTTAATAATATTCTTAGTAGATACATGTTTAGTAATTTTTCAAATGTTAAAGATTTTAAATATGTAGATCTGGCTTTAAAATCAAAAAAGTTTGTTAAGGATAATGCTAACATTTTAGTAACACGTGCAGATAAAGGGAATTTGGCTGTAATTATTGAAAAAGAGGAATATATTTAAAAATGTGAAGTTTTACTTGAAGACAATACCACTTACAAAATAATAGAGATCCAACTAATAAAGTTAAAAGGGAATTAAATTCAACTATTGGCGATATGATTAAAACAAAAATTTTGAATCCGGACTAAGTAAAAGTTTAAAAAGTTACAATGGTGTTTCACGAAGGTTCTATGGTTTGCCGAAAGTGCATAAGCAAGGCATACCTATGAGACCTGTTACTTCTTTTATTGGATCTCCTTTATACAATTTATCTAAATTTATTAGTGCTCCAATCCAGAAAACTTTGGGAAAAACTGAGACTTTCATTGATGACAGCTTTGATTTCATAAAAAATATCAGAGCTATTGAAAATATCCCTGATGATTATGAAGTGATATCACTTGATGTCACGTCATTATTTACAAATATTTCACATAAATTGATTATCGCAAATATAAAGAAGAAATGGTTACGCATTAGTGATCATACCTGCCTTCCTCAAGGATCCTTCATAGAACTCCTTGAATTATGCTCAAACAATGCATATTGTGTTTTCAGTAACAAGTTCTACAGGCAAACTTTTGGTGTACCAATTGGTTCCCCTATATCTGCCTCGGTTGCTAACTTGGTCATGGAAGATCTAGAAAGCAATATTCCCAAAACCATACCATACGAAGTAAAATTTTTCTTTCGCTATGTGGACGATATAATGACTTGTGTACATAAAGATAACATCGAAGATCTTTTGGAGCGATTCAACAAGTTCGACGCAAGGCTCCAATTCACCATAGAGAGAGAAAATGACAAGAGTATAAGCTTTTTAGACTCTTTTGTGAAAAGAGAGAATGGCAAATTTTGCACCGACTCGTATAGAAAACCACCTTGGTCGTGGAGATGCCTAAATTTTAACACCTTTACACCTCTAAAGTACAAAATCAGTGTGGTTAATTTATTGGTTGATAGGGCAGTTAAACTTTCTGGACACAGATATGAGAATAAAAATTTAGAACTGGTCAAAAATACTTTAATTGAGAATGGTTACCCTAAAAATTTCATAATTAAATTTATTAACAGAAGATTAGAAAATGTTGAAAAACAAAATAAGAATTGTATCAATAGAAATACGAATTTCTATAATAATGATAACATTATAATACATTCTTAATATTACCTTACAATTCAATATATAGTGATAGACTAGAAACAATATTCAAAAAACTAGGTCTTAAAGTCGTACTGCGTTCGGACCATGATGTGTTCAAATGTTTTAATAAGTGAAAAGAGCCTTTGAGGCAAGGTTTAATAACACACACGATATATGGCGTTAACTGCAAAGTATGTAATTGTATGTACATTGGCCAATCCGAAATGAATTTTGATACCAAAATAAATAAACACAAGAATGATTGTAAACATCGTGATAGGAGCACAACACTTGTGTATCATTCGCATACTAAGCATCATCATTTTGACTTTGAGAATGTCAATATATTAGGTGTTGAAAAGAACTATAAACAGAGAATTTTTGGGGAAATGTTCCATATTGCAAAGAATGAACTTTCTGTTAACAAAAAGACTGACATCGAAGGTTTAAGTAGTATATATTTGAATTTCATCAATAATACTTATAATTGTTGAACATTAACTATAATTAAGCAATAGATATTTGAATTCGTTAGTAATTAAATAACCAACTTCATTTTTGTAAAGTTTAAGCTACAACTAATTATTTATAATAAGTATAATATTTAGTAGTAGTAGTATTTAGTAGTAGTAGTAGTATTTATAATGAGTTTTTAAAATTGCTTCACACCTGGAGATGCCCTTTGTCGCAGGGCGAAACGTTGAACGTTTTTTAACAAATAAATATGACCAGTAGACCGATAAAATTTAAAATCTTTTTATTTGGTTAGACGAAAAATTCGAAAAAGTTTAGAAAGTTCTATGATTAGCAAGCTGCTGAAGATAAAAGTTCATTCGCTGGTGCTATTTCAATTCGTTGAAAACCTGCCAGTTTATTTTTAATATATAGTACTTAAAGTATTGATTGTGTATCCAAGTTATTGTAAGAAGAACAGTAAACAGTTCTGAAATGTTAAAACATGATTTGTCCGTCAATTCTTCATTACCACCGCAACATGCTCCAAACATCTACATGTTGATCGTGAGGAAGGGGCGCGTAATACAATTAGAAAATTGAACGACCTCTCTTGTCAGTGAAATTATATCCTCATTGTATGGAGCACCCTATACGAAATGATCAGTCTCACCTCTAAAGACTTTCCAATTCTCAAAAACAACTCTTGAGGCCCAATTTATGATGCGGTGAAGCTTTAAAGAAATGACAAGTTTTTGTAGATGAGACAGTGTGATGCCCTTTCTATGAAATACGTTTTAGGTTTAAGAAGCTTTTAAAATTGTGGACATTCGTCAGGAAGTAGAGGGACTACATGATGCCTTTTTGGGAAAGGCGCTTCATGCTATCAGGATAGAACTTCACTTACAAGTAAGTTCGTTCAATTTTCTTATTTTACTCTCTATGTTGGCTTTGGCAGCTTAGAGTGTTCGTGCTTCCTAATATTGATTCCGTTGAAAAACTAAATGTGTTTTTTGAAGATTTATGAAATTCAGTATTCGTTTACAAAATATATTTTATATCTATTTGAAATCAAATTAGTTTTCATTTGAAGAAGAAAGCTCAATTCGGATCAAAATGGTAAGCTCTAGACTAATTCGTCCAAGAAAGCCTTTCTTGCCCGACTGTGTACTTGTCAACTTTCTTTCCGTGTCTTTTCTGTTACATTATTTTGATTTTTCCTTGCGCTCAACGTTCAAAGACATACTCATTTCCATTTATTAATAATGCCACTGGGGGAAAAAATTTGTATTTGAAATTGAACCTTTTAACATCACCTATGAATTTGAAATGAAAGAATTTAAATCGAACAATATTAACTTAGAAATTCCTGATCTAATTTTACGAAGCATGTACTCGTATATGAGGCACATCCCGGTTTCTTTCTGATTCTGTTTCGGGGATGCCTCTTGAGTATTCGAAGGCTAACATAAAATTCAAAAAAATCGGTTGGGCCCTATTTAAAACAACCCATTTTTAAAATTTTTGTTCTAATTGCTGAATTTGTTTTCATAAGAACTAATTAAAATCAAAATTTCACGCGCTTAATTTCTCAAATTTTGTATTTTGAAAGAAGATCTTATTACTCAAAAATTAGGAAGAAAAATTAAAATGTTTTTTTTTTATTCGAAATGGATCCAACAGATTTTTTTAATTTTAGGCTCAAGATGTTCGGTAGATATTCCTAAAACAATCAGAAAGGAATCAGGATGTTTAAATATATTTTCACCACTCTGAAACATTGTTAGTAATGGCCACAAACTTTTATATTGTTTCGGATGAGTTTTCTATCGCTAATATTTAAAAAAATTTTAGTTGAGTGAACCAAATTTTTGTTCTGTTGACCCAATTCGCTTGCTGAATCAATACAAGTTTTCTGTTTGCTTTTTTTCAATTTCAAAAAATATTTTATTGTTTGAATCGAATTTTACAGTTGAATCTAACAAATGCAAAATTTCAAGAAACGCAAGATAGAGAAGAGTGTCAAGATACTTTTTATTTGAACTTTCCAAGATGAATATCTGTGGACAGTAGCACTCTAGGAAAATGCTTTGACAAATCTTCAATACATTGCGATTCTTTCAAGAAGAAATTTGCATTAATTCGGTGAAATATGTGTCGTCTAAAACTCTTTGAAGAACAACATTCAACGGGGTTACAGAAAGCACAGCAGGAGACTAATATAAAGACAGAAGAAGAAGTTTTCTGAGGACACGGAGCGAACCTAGAAAGACTGCCTTCTGCACTCCACCCGCAAGTAAAAAGTACAGTGGTGGAAAAGTTAATAATTAAAATAATAATCATTGTAGTATTCGAAAGATGTATATCTTAATTTGACGAATCAAGGAAACCGGTAGAATTCATCCAACTCATATATCTCCCGTTTAGCCCACTCAGTTGCATTCCTATCAAAAGTTTGGTAGAAAACATTATTCACATGTTGATCCCCCATCTTCGGGAGAGGTCCATCAGCTATGAGCAGAGCAACATTGGGTTTGCAAGTACGTATGTCTTGACAGGGTGGGTGCAACATATCTATAATTTTGCAAGATCTATTTGTTTCTGATATTTTCAAAAAAAATGCAACTTCGAGCCCTGCCAGCGAGGTCTCATTGAAGATGCTAGCGTGGGCTAAGGCGAGATACAGGCTTACTACAAATGCATTGCCAAGTTTTTCAGTTCCTTTTTTGACTTCCACTATGTCATGTCCTTTGAGCAGCGGTAGTTGATCGGGAGATAGGCTTCTTCGTCGAGGTGGAGATGCACGCTTTTCACGAACTTTTGGAACTGATGTTGTATCTGCAAAAATTATACATGTTCATATATTAGCAGAGGGGAATTTCTTGTTCTTAGCGAAAGAAACTCACAGAAATGTTTTTATTTCGAAAAAAAATCCTTAGTCGCACAGGAAAATTTTCAAAACTTTTGAAATTTCGAAAGTTTTGAAATTTATCCTTGTCCATGTACAGGTATATATTGAACATCCAAGAGGACATAACGCAGCCTTGTCTAGCGCCCTGCTCAACACTGAGCCAATCGCTCAGTTGTCCTTTCACACTTACACTCGCTTTACTACCATTATATAATACTTTTATTGCCCTTAGAAGCCAAATATTTACTTCACATTCTTTCAAGATTCCCCACAGTTTAGATTTATTCACCTTATTGAAACCTTTTTCCAGATCAACAAATGCACGAAAACTCTCTTATTTACTCTCAAGCTTTGTGCTATGATCTGTCTTAAGCTAAATATCTGATCCGCGCATAATCCTCCTGGCATAAATCTACATTGGACTTTCCAGATCCTTTCCCGTGACCTTGCTCTATAATTGGTACAGTCGCCTTGACTACAATTCCCTTTGTAGATTGGGACATAATCGCCCTTCTCCAATCATGTGAAACTTCACCATTGACAGCACACATATTCATAAATTCGCTCAGTCACGCAAACAAATATCCGCCACCGCCCCTAAGTTTTTCAGCGGATAACATCTACATCAGCAGCTTTACCATCCTTTAGTTTCTTAATCACGGATGTACTGTCGTCGATATAGATTCTTCTTCCGCTACCTACAACGGGATTGTCTAACGTGTCTTCATTAATGTGAAAGTTGTTATGCTTCATAAGTTGACCTCCATTAGGGTGAAACGTAAAATATAAATTTCAGAAAATAAAAAGGGCCTGGGGTGCCATTTTTTCTTTTTTCCCTCCAAATGAAATGTGTGAAGTTTTGTCGGAATTAAAAAAATGTTCACCGAGCTGCGAAGCCAAAATATGTAAAAAAAACAAAAATACGGTTTTTTCAAACTTACTTCACAAATACGGATCGCACCGAAAAAATACTCGTCACAGATGCTGTTCGTGATATCAAAATACATATTTTATGTTCGGAGAGTTTTTTGGGTCAAGCAATCTTTTCCGATAAAAATAAAAGAATAGATAAGAATGGTCCATTTTTTTATAATGGGCATACGTTTTTATTCTTGCTTACTCATTTCTTTAATAATTTAAGCACAGCATTTGTATCAAAATGCTGTATAAACAAATAAATAGCCGGCAGAAAACGTGCGCAAATATCTCGAGCATTCATGCAGTTCTTCACTAGTTTTTCTTACGAACTACCCAGAACCCACATCGAAAAGGTTGCTGCATTCAGAGTCCCACCCTACACCCATCCCACCCGTCCAACCATGCGAGTATAATCTAAATAAGCTATCAGTTCTGAGTGAATTTGAATTGAGATTTGATTTCAACAGAGGACATCAATTTTCTCGACTCTATGGTAGACCTGATGAAGCCATCTCTTTGTCTTTTGGTGACTGATCTGCTGGCTTTAGTGATCAGTCTCACTGTTCTTTCGATCAGTTGCGCATGAGACGGGCATTTTTTTTAATCAACTGGTCGTTCACCTTGCTGATCAACCACAATTTTCAGCTCGTCTGATGTTAAGTGTGCTAGGATTGGAGGCTCTGTGACTTCTACATCATGCGAGTCTATGAGATTCATATAATCTCTAGCCTCAAAATTTGATTTTGGCATAACAAAAGATCGCACAGCAGGTTTAGGTTTTTTCTTTTCCGGCCTCCCGCGCTTCCGAAATCCAGAAGTCCCTATCTCTGGTACTGCTTGCGTCTCAGTTTCTCCGGCTTTCAGAATCAGATTTCGAGCTTCCTGTCACACATCCAGCCTTTCATCAGTGTTCATTGACAAAAGAATGTTTTCCGGGTGTCCGAAAGAGGCCTTTTTTGCATTGACTTATCTACCCTTGCCTTTACATCATCGGGTAAGCACCTGATCAGGCGAACTAATTTGAACAGATTTCAGGCGCCATCTGAGATGGAGTTATGCACTTTCATTGTAAACCACATTGGAGTGCATGCTCTGCAAATAAATACAACCAGGGCTATCAATTCTGAATAAGGTTCCCTGGTGGAAACGTAAAGCTTGAAAACGCGGTCGGCTGTAGCAAGAAATCTCGCATGGTTCAACAATGCAGAGTCAAGATAGGACATTAGTTTCTCCTCTATGTCTCCATATAGTATACTCTGAAAATCACAAAGAGGCAATTTTTCACAATTTTTTAGTGCTTTCACTATAGGCCTAGAAAACGCAGTTGGCCTTGGAAGTTCAACCATCCAAACTGTCGAAGAGTTGGCGGAAAGAAAGCTCCATGCAGTTGGCATATCGATCATTGCTTAGGTCTCTGCAGCAACACTTCAGTCCTCATATTGATTTCGTGTTCCCACCCAGTATTCATAGCAGAACCATCGCAACCAATTACTCGAAAATTGTTGAGATCGAATGTAGGTCCTTGTCCATCCGAATCAGTTCTCATTAAGTATTCATATATTGATTGAGAAAAACTTGCTGCGTCAGGAGACTTGGTGCGACATGACCGATATAATGTGAACCAGGCTCTTGAACAAGTGAAATATATTCCTGTGTGATACGCGTGATTTTGTTGGGTCCAGCTTTCACTTTAGTTTGATTTTTACGACCATTATAACATAGCCCTTCAAGATTGATAGTGTTGGACTGCAAACTGACTACATCTTGGCGGTTTTTTACTCTACATCGCCGTATTTTACTTCGGTCAACTACCAAGGACATGTTGTCACTGGTGATTATTTCACGGTCTCGCAGAGCAGCGGTCTTAATAGCAGCTGCAGCAATTTTTGGTTCATGGTACTAATCAGCCTCTCGTGCTACTGTTGGCAAAGGTATATAAGACCTCTTTACGCCTGATTTATTGGGATCTTTTCTTGGTTCCGATCTTAGTCGTAACTGCAGAATCAAATTAGGAATGAACATACGCCTAGTTGTGTGCTGATCAAGTAAAAACTCTCTTTCTATGGCAGAAATATGGGTCGTGCATGTACATTTTGAATAATTATTGCATTTGCAAGCTGCGATTTCAAAGATATTTCTTCCGATCTCATCATTGTGTATGCTCAGCTTCTTCTGATGGAAGGCTACATTTTTACTTTTTTTGCGAGACTTCATGAAATTGCTATAAGAATCATGGAGCTTTCTTACAAGAAAAATATTTCGCTGGTCTAAAACTGCAGGGAGGGAGGACCTAAGCCAATTTTTTCCGAGATCATTCAACAAAAGATTCACAATTTCGGAAGAAGAAGGCTGCATGACTTCTGTTCCAGAGAGCAAAGATAGTATATGTCACAAGTATGCTTTAAGTACATCTCTTTCCGTAGAGAATGATATTTTACTGCGTTTCGAGGGATCTCCGAGCAAGGATAATCTTATCCCAACTCTATTTTTTGGAGCCATTTTCTCAAAAACGTTCTTCTCGCTCAATGATAGATTTATTTTCTTTGATATTTGTTCTCTTGGAATTATAACTCTAACCAAGAAATCAAACATGCCAATGTGGCGCCGCTAAAAACGCCAGATTGTAAGTGAGGAGTATAGTTCGCCGTAGCGGTTGTTCGACGGCCAAAACAAACGAAAATCGTGTAGAAGAAAACAGTTGACTATGAGTATCGTGCGCACCTAAAGTAACGCAGATTTTCGCATAAATATTTTTTATTCACGTGGCGAAAGACGGGGGCACAATGCGATCATACCGACCTTTATGACATTTCATAGGACGGAAATGTTATTTCATATTTTTTTAGAGCTTCCCTCATCTCTGATCAGCAAAAATAAAAACACATACCCATTCAAAAAACAAAATGTAGACTTTTTTACCTAAATATTTCATTTTGCTCGGAAAGGATTGCATGAATCAGAAAACTTTCTCAACATAAAAGATGTGTTTCGACATCACCAACAACATCTGTTACGAGTGTTTTTTGATACGACCCATATTTGTGAAATGAATTTGAAAACCCCCTATTTTTGTGGTATTTTTGGCATAAACTCATCTCTCGTTACTGTGCAAGCCTCGGTTCTGATCGGCGCAGTAACGGGGGTTATCAAAATATGGTTTGAACCGGATTCGAAGCGATGAGTGAGTAAACACTCGGGACTACATTCATAGTCTCTGAACCTGACACACGTACAAAAGTATATGCCTACAGACTCTCGATATATGTAAATAATTTCTAATACGTCGCTGAGTTTCCAACCGAAGACCTTGAGTTTTGGGTGTCAAGGAACGCTGAGGGGGGAGACAAAAGCATTCAAACGTGAACGACTGAGAAGTCGGCACAAAATAGGGGGCACAGTTACGGTAGATGAGTGTATTTTGGCTTTGCGGCTCGCTTACAATTTTTTTGATTCTGATGAATTTTCACACATTCATTTTTCAGGTAAAAGGGAAAAGCATGGCACCCCAGGCCATTATATTTTCGAAAATTTGTATTTTATACTTCACCCTTCTGATTATAAGCATATCAGTATTTTACGTTAATTTTAAGCTCACCAAAACACCCAAAACTGATTGAAAAAATCAAACCCTAACACTGAAAAACTATTACGAACTCATCACTAATCACAAAATTGAATGCTAAACCGGAAAAACTGTAAGTCAGAAGGTTATGCTTCTTTTTGGCTTCACAAGAACAGCAAAAAATTCAAATTAGAAACAATCACACCAGTCACTTTCGCAAGACACCAATATAAGTGCTCGACCCCACGGTGATAATCAACAAGCTTAGAAACCACCCCTGGTTAACTAACCCAACCCATCTCGGCTGCCTTCAACTAAAACAGTCGAAACAATTTCAAATTAAAAACAATCAGAACAGTTATCTTCACAAGACTTTACTAGATATCCCCAACCCTACAGTAAAATCAGCGACCCCGAGAAATCACCCCTACCACATTCAGCAAGCCCAATCCCAGCTGCTTTTAAGTAAAATAGACATTACTTTCAAATGGATTGAAAAGGAAAATCACTTTGAAAAAATAACAAAAATCATTCAAAAATCACCTACCATTGTTTACTTATTGATGACACACTAATATCAATAATTTTAAATTAATTTCTTGTTATTAAAACAACAATATCTTAAATTTCACCATTTTTTTCAACTTTATTTTTGAGCAAAGTGAATAAAAGTACTTTTTTTAAAAATCGGGTTCAAGGGACTTCTTAAGAATTTAATGAACCTTAATTTAAAAAAATAAAACTTGAAATGTATTCAAAATTAAAGCCGGAATTGTATTTTGAACATTTTATCATCATTTTGCCCCACTGTGGGACGGCCTGTTAGTGGTCCGATACTACCCGTCGCACAGTGGGGTCAAATGGGGTGTCCGTGGACAAATTAACTTTAAGCCCAAACTTTTCAACCGATTTCGATTTTTTTTCCTTTATATTGAAAGTAATGAAATTGCTAACCAATTTGTCAAGGCATATTTTCAAAAAAGTCGTTTAATTTTTTTTTATTAAACAAAGAAAATTCATTTTAAAAAAATTTCGATGATGCCATTTTGTGGGAATGTATCCAATTTATGCGAAAGTACACAGAATGAGTGGGGAAACTTGTCTTAAATGATGTCCAGCAGTATCAGATATTTAAAAAATTGTTTATAATTTTAATAAACAAATTAATCAACAAAAATAGATTTTCAGTAAAAATGATATATAGCTACTTCAGACGTGTGTTTTCAAGTGGAAATCTGAAGAAAAAAAATTTTCAATATGACTTTTAAAAAAATGGGGACCATTTGTTAATAATTTAAACAAATTTTATTAACAAATGCATAAATTCCTCATTTTAAAATAGGTTTTCTTTCGTTTTTTTAACAGAACGGACAATAAATATCTTGCTTATAGCTTTTTTGTGTGATTCTTCGGTTTCAGACAATAAGTGTTATTTGTTTGAACAAAATTAATTAACAAATGTGTAATACTGTCATTTTTCAGTGAAAGGATTTCGTTTTTTTTTTGTAAATCAACTTTAGATTTGTTAAGAATACCTCTTGATATGATACTTGGTTATAAAAAAAATAATTTTTATTTCTTTAAACAAATTAAATGAACAAATTCATTGTTTTGCCATTTTTCAACATATAGATTTCGTTTTTCCAGAGAAATAAATTCCTAATGTCATTGTAAGTCGAGAGATAATAAAATAATCAATACTTAGGAGGTTTCAGATACGAGTTCCCAAAACTTGAGAGACCATTTTAACAATTTGTTAACACTCATTTGACACTAGAGTTTCTTAGCCGAAAGAATTCATACTGAATTGCGGGTGGATAAATATGTTATAGAAACCAAATTTCATTTGGAGGAACATTAACAAACTGAGAGTTTTTTATATATTGTTCATAATTTCGACTGATTTCTATGAATAATTGTAAAAATAATAAACCCGTCCTACTGGATAATACAGTATTATAACAGAGAAACCTTGCTTTAAAATTGTAGTCGATTTCATAAAAAACAATAAAGTGTTTCCATTAAAAAACGGGCTCAGAGTAATTCGTTTATTAAATTTGTTTAAAAATTATAAATTGTTGTCTTACAGCAAAATATCACAGTAAAGGCCCATTGGTTATACACATTTAATTGACTGTGATAAAGAAACTAAATTTATCCATCGAAACATGGCCAAATTATGCATTTCTTCATTACATTTTTTAACAACAATTACTAATTGCTTAGTATTAATGAAAAAAAACTATATAGAGCTATGAGCAAGACATTGGGAATTTATTTCTCTGAAAAAAATGAAATCTATATGTTGAAAAATGGCAAAACAGTGAATTTTTAAATCTAATTTGCTTAAACAAATAGAAATTATTTTTCATGATATAATTATGCATTTGTTAATTAATTTTGTTTAAACAAATAACACTAATTATCTGAAGTCAAAAAATCGCACAAAAAAGCTATAAGCAAGATATTTATTATCCTTTCTGTTAAAAAAACGAGAAGAATCTTTTTGAAAATGACGAATGTATGCACTTGTTCATAAAATTTGTTTAAATAATTAACAAATGGTCCCTATTTTTGTATAAGTCGTATCGAAAAATTTTTTCTTCAAATTTCCACCCAAAAACACATCTGAAGTAGCTATATACCGTTTTTACTAAAAATCTAACTTTTGTTAATTAATTTGTTAATAAAAATTGTAAACAATTTTTTGAATATCTGTTCCTGCTGGACATCATTCAAGACAAGTTCCCCCACTAATTCTGTGTACTTTCGCATAAATTGGATAAATTCCCACGAAATGGCGTCTTCGAAATTTTTTTTTTTTAATGAATTTTCATTGTTGAATAAAAAAATTAAACATTTTTTTTTAAATCACAGTCATTCGCAGAAATTTTCCGTAAGAAAAGAATTCTTTTCTTTTTAAGTACAAATAGAGCTTAGAGGGCTTAGGGAACTTAAGGCCCAGAAATTCAAATAGGCTGTTTAGAGATGAAATGAGCTTAATTTATTTCGTATGGAATTGTACAACTTTTTGCTGTATTTGGAAAAAAGCTCAAAAGTTCGAATTGCAAAAATTTTCACATTCTCGTTGTATTAGTTTATTTTAAAAAATAACACTTACCAGTATTGTATCCAGATGAAACTGTAATTCCTAGCGATAAAATCGCGCAAAGTATTAGAAGACTCAAAAGAGAAAATGGTTTCCCCATTCTGTTGAGAAATTATGTAGTTACAGTATAGACGATATTA
This sequence comes from Melikaiella ostensackeni, assembly GCA_032362435.1. NCBI lineage: Eukaryota > Metazoa > Arthropoda > Insecta > Hymenoptera > Cynipidae > Melikaiella > Melikaiella ostensackeni. The sequence continues at coordinate 345 of JAUMHM010000904.1, read as the reverse complement.
AATGATGGTGATTAAATTAGAACTCGACTTTTATAGGAAAATTTTGCTTCAGCTGCTACAAATCCAAGGACTCTCAAACATATTCCAAGAAACGTGTATTATCTGCACCACTTGTTTGAGGAGTTGAGCTAACAAGATATATAAATTGCGCTTTAGATTACTCTCTACACGCGCTGGTGGTTGCTACAAGCTTCGGCAAAGTAAACTAAATTATCTCAACTTTATTCCCAAGGTACAACTATTTGAAAAAAATTTCCATTCATTTTTTTATCATTGGCCTAAATATACAAGTGGCCCGAAGTTCATGAAAAAAAATTTTTGATGAAAAACAAAAATACGTGTCTC
>JAUMHM010000830.1:0-37959 GCA_032362435.1 Melikaiella ostensackeni | reverse complement strand
CCGAAACACTTCTCCAACATTTCCAAAGTCTGCGCACCGTTGAATCCATTTTTAACACAAAATTTAATGCAAACTCGTTGATGCAAAGTCGATGACATTTTTTTTGTGAAAAATCAAAGCCACACAAAAAGATAGATGTACACAATACGACGTCACTTCAACAAATGTCAAGCTGTCAAGCTGAAAATCTGAAAGAACGTCAATGACACATCTACCAACACAACAAGAAAAGAAGAATTGAAATCGGCCGAACGAGAGCGCCACAAGGTGACGAGTCCTAAAACTTTTCGATCAAGGTGGTATTTGAACTTTTTCAAAATCCTGGCACTTTTAGAATAATTGAATCTTGCTAACATCCACTAAAAATTTCGACCGAAATTATGGTAGAAAGATAGTGCTTGCTAATTTCAAAAATTTTGAGAATCATATGCCTCTCATAATTTTCATCGAATGTAGAAATGTCAGTAGGATCATATGCAAGTCATTTCGTCATCCACCGCAAAAAGTGTTAGAAAAATCATTGTTTCCACTTTGAATTACTCTTTATTTTTTTATTGGAATAAACTAGTTAAAGAACGTGACCTTTATTTTGGGTCCCTGAAAAAATGTCTCAAATGCTGCTGAATCGATTTATCAAATTCGTCAAAAGCTAACGTGGCGAAAACATTTCAGTAACCAAACAGAGACAAACCAAATGTACGCTTTTCGGAATCCTCAAAATGATAATTGACAAAATAATTCAATTTCCAGGAAATTGTTTGACAATATGGTTCTGAGTTTTCTTCAAAATTTACTGAATATACATGAAGGGCAGAATTTCTGAGGACTTTTTCTGAAGATTTCAGGATATTCACATTTTGGTTTTACGTTGTATTCACAATTTATTGAATATACATAACGGGCAGAATTCAAAAGGAATTTTTGAATACATTTCAGAATATTCCTAAGGATTTCGAAGTACTCAAAGATATTTCAGAATATCTCAACGGTTCCTATGGGATTCCAATACATCTTATGAGATTTTCAACTAAATTTCCCAACATATTTATCAACAAAGTTATCTTTGCAAAAAATAACTGAGATACTGCTCATGATTTATACTGTGAAGATTATTTCTTACAAAATTGTTAACCTTTGGTTTCAATTATGTAAAACCTAATTGCACAAGAAAGGCAATTACTCGTATTGGTTCTGTTGCAGTGCAAACGTCCTGAATGACTGTGTAAGAAATATGAATGAAAATTGTTCAAAATCGTTATACTTTTACAAACGTACTTCCATAAATTACGAGTATTGATAATTACTTTGATTTTATTTTCTGTGATTTTTTTGCTTTAAATGGTGGTAAATGAAAAATATAGAACTTATGAATACTCAATCGTTATTAAAAATACTTTTCCAATTCTTATTTCCTGATGCGTCGCGAACTGCATGCAAAGTCATAAGAAATCTTATGCATATTGGCTTAAGTCATGAAGACTAAAAAAATTTTAGAATGCCAGTTTGATCCTGCTCTTATACAATTGATTTAATGATTTAATTTCATGATTACATAACTCTTTCTAACAAGTTTTGTTTTCAAACTCTTGTGTATTTCTGCTAATCTCTCACGTATCAAAATATTTCCACGACCGCTTCCCCACCCTCAGAGAAAAAACAAGAAAACATTACATGATTTTTGTACAGCCTTCATTAAGAGTTTAACGGGAAAACGTGATTTATATACATAAAAGTATTTGAAAAAACAAGTACCATGTTCTACTTCAAACATTTTAATTCGTGTGATTAAGTTTATGACTTAAGCTTGAAAATTGTATAGGATATAAGAATTTTCAATATTTTTCGTGTACAGCGTCTTATAAAAAGATTTCTTTGGTAAAGTAAATGGTGTCGTTGGATACCGTTTTTTAGTCGCGCGCCGTAGCCCACGCTTTTCGCTTAGGTATACTTTGAGGCTTGAAAATATATACTATGACAATAGGAGATTTCAGGTTCATTTGAGAGCCCTCAATAAACCCTTTATTTCTGAAAAATCCCGTTATCGATCAAGAGAACAGTTTTGAAGTTACGGGTATGCCGGAGCTAGCTTCATGTGAACTCAGCGCGCATGATATTTTCTATTTAAAATTTTGGAGGCGAAAATTTGGACCTCATGTTTCTTTTCAGCCAATGATGGGCCCTTGATTTTTTTGAAGGAACGGAGCAGGACCCAAAAAAAACTTGAAGATGATAATTTAATTCGACGAAGTGTCTCATCGTTCCGAAATTTTTTATGAATAGAAAAATGCTTCTAATAGGTTTGGCTAGTCGCCTCGAACTTTCGGGATGATTAGTTCATCTTCTTTTCCATAATATTTAATAAATAAAGTTACTATTAAACTTGATTATTGTGTTGAAAATAAGCTGTGTGAACGTTTTCTCGGTTAATAGTGAAATACTTAACGATCCAAGGTTTTAAAAATGCAAGAAATTTATGACATTGTTTTTACAAAATTTCAAATCTCTGCACATGTCGTGAGCATGATAATTTCAAGAATCGCTGCTTCGGAGTTCTGGGGGTATATTCAATAAAATCAAGTAAACAATACAGACTATATATTTCTGATAAAATTATGGGAATTAGAAAATATTTGTGTACTCTTCCATGTAGTAAACAATAAAACTATATATGCCTCTAAATAATATATGCGAACTAGAAGATACTTCTTAATCCCATCCGACGTTGCTAATAATTTTTATCAATATTCTTATATTTTTTACATGATAGATACATATGAGATTTCAACATGCGAAGCTTCAAATATATCAAAAAAATTATAAACTTGTTTTTATAAAATTCCCAGTTCCTACCGACAAGGAAAGAAAAATCTTATCAGGAAGGAATAAACCTAGCTGCTGTTGTTTTTCACCTCTTGTCGACTCCTTTTTTCTATCTTTGGTTGAAAGAGAGAAATGGATTTTGTGCTTGACTAATAGGTTTTAATCGAGTTTTTTTATAATGCAGTTTTTTCCAGGTTTAGATTACGGGAGTCTTCAGATTTTGATGTACAATAGCTCATTTTTTCCGTTAAGGAATACTCTATAAATTCATAGAATTCATGTTTGCAGTAAATTTTGCATTTACTGATATTAACTTCCAGTTAATGATCATGAAAGTAGTTTGTATAAAAGAGAGCTCTCTCTTTATAATCACATAATTTTATAGATCGATGAATCCATGTCAATTCCACTATCAAATCTGTCAAAATTGCAAAATTTCATACTGAGAGCCTTGATATTTAATCTTATATTTAATGGCTTCGATTTAATTATTCTAAATTTTCAGGTTTCAATTTCAAACGTACAAAATTTTCTAGCGTTCTAAATTGTGGGTAGCTTTAAATTGATTTGGTTTTTCAAGGTTAGTTTCGCATTTTTTTTCTTTTTTTAATAAAGTTTCTTCCGAGTCTCTGACCATTTAATGATAATTGTGGCCTAACAGTTTTTTTGACTAAACCCACCCCCACCCCCTTTTTAGAAATGATAACGTATAGTGAATTTTGTTCTTTGTTGTAACGATAAAATGAAATAAAATGAAGGGTGTAAGCTTCACAGGCCAAAGAGAGATTAAAAATAAAAAGAACCCATATCTACCTGGAAAAGATCAAAGGTGAAAATAAAATACAAGAATAGCCTAGGAAGAATCTCGGTCATAGTCTCAAGCACACAGGAAAGCCTGATAAGTCGACAAAAGTCACGAATTTACATACAATAAAATGGATTTAGTAAAGTGCGTGTGGATATAAGAATTCCATGTGTTTGCCGAAAAATGTCGGAGTAGTCCGAATTTTTATAGTACACTTTTCTGACTTTTTCGACAAATACCAAGAAGAATGAATTACTAGGCCTTACGTGTATGTGACGTATTTTTCTGGTGAATTGGAAATGGTGTTTGCAATAAAATCCCATTCTGTTCGAACAATCAGAAGATGCTAAATTAAATGGTACACCATCCGATATTTTCACAGAAAACTACGAAAATGGTCTCGGCTGCCCCAAAGTTTGCCAAGTGGCTGCTACAAGCGCCCTTGGAATTCTCTTTCCTTTCTCATGGACTGCGTAACCCATCGAAAAAATATATATGTATGTGATATAAGATTATTATTTTGGAAATTTAGGTGAATGAAATATATTCAAAACTTAATTATTCAGAAATTTTTTTTTGAGATAAAATAACCGGGTAATCCCGTCTCTCCACCAGCTCGGAATATTCCGTCAAAACAACAACAAATTCATCTAGATTTTCGACTTTTCAAGGGATCGATAGCAGGACTTGAAAATTTTCATTCTTTTTTTAGAATTTCGGTTCCGAACAACTACCTTGTCGCGCTAGGGCAGAGAGTACGCATCGCCGGTGACTAAAGAAAAAAAAGGAATCCAAGGTTCAAAATTTTTTTTTCCTGCAAATCACACGAAAATGACGAAACTTTAGAATCTTTTTACAATTTTTTTGGAATCTCGTTCCTCGAAATTAGGATTTGATCTCTCACTCGGAACTGAGTAAATTCAAAATGGCATTCTTAAAAATAGCTAAAACGGTGAATACTTACACAGAGTTTCAACTTTTTATAGGGGAGTCAGATAATTCGGAAATGAACGAAGCTTCCAACTCTCAGAATTGAGTACGGCTGGCGCGCAAAAAGAAAAAAATTCAAGATCGCGTAAGGGGTATAAGCTCCTTGAAGGATGGCCATCGCGTGATTCCGACATCACATCCGTCACATCGGTCACGACAGACGTTGAAACTAACGATGAAATTGGACGACGACTATCGGATTTAGGCTTGCTCAGGCCGGCCCACGACTTGAACATTACGGACCCGGTCACACTGGCAGTAGGAACGGTAACGACAAACACCAGCGTAACTTCCGCCAATCTTATAGGGCGAACCACCCTAACAACAACCTCTACTGCGACTTTCGTAAGAGCAATTTCGACCCCGCGAGTCAGGCCGTCGGCATTCGCACCTCAACTCGACGCTCCAAACTTCTCTTTTAATTACGCGAATTTCCGCGGGATCCCAACACCATTCTCAGTGCCCAATCAGAGAGATTCACCGACAAATTATTAAAACCTTGGCTCGGAACTCACATCCACAGAACCACCGAACAAAAACCTACCCAAGGTAGTACCGGATACGCGTAGTATTTTAGAGTCGCCAACAATCAGCGAGGGTGTGAACCCATCACCGACAGCCCGCGATCTTGGCGACACCAACCGGCAAAAAATTTCGCTAGGTACAGTACCTTAGAAACCGATTTATAGACATAGGTTGAGTAAGAATTCCAATTATGGGTCAAATACCGATACCGACCTAGATGATGAATTGCGAAACACAAAACAGAACCAAATTTTGATCGTTATTCGAATCATACCCAATGAAATGTGAATCGACCTCCACCTTGTATAAAACGGAGTGAAGAGGAACAGTATAGCTTACTCAGGGAAATAGAATCGGACTCAGGAGAAAAAAAGTTCACTCCACAACAAAACTAACAATCCGCTCAGCAGTATTGTAGGATTTCGAATGAATTCCGGAAGGGGAAGCTTGACCGAAAGGCAAGGAACCCTTAGCACATTATCATCGAGAGACGTAGACAGGTGAATAGAGATTTAGGCAAGATCATTTTGAGTTGGGAAATTGTATTCGACGGTAGCAATAAACTTATTCTGGTTAGCTCCTTGACCAAAATATAAGATCGTAAGAAACTAACGCAGGTAACGGACGAAGAAATCCTCATAGCGAAGCCGGTACTGTTGGATGGAATAGCGTTAAAGTGGTTTTGAAACCACGAACAAGATTTTTTCAACTGGTGCAAATCCAAAAAAGAATGCCGATCCCACTGAAGCGATGACGATTTCGAAAGATGGGTTGAAGAATAGATTCAAACGAGGACACAAGGCAAGGACGAGAGAATGGACGAATACTTAAAAACTATTCAAAGCCTGATCGCAAAACTCAAAAATGAAAATCTAATAGTCGAACAGCTCGACTGGGTTCATAGAGGATTGCAACCAGAATATCATAAAGTAATCCGTTGGTCTTACTTTCGTTCCTTCCGGGAATTGTCTCAACTAGGGAGAAGTTGGGTGAAAAAATGTAACATCTGCATGATCATCGGAAAGGTCAACCTGCCTATAACAATCGAGGGGGTCACGCGAACTTGCGATGTAAGAGTTGCAAACAATCTGGACTCGGAACTGATATGAGGACTAGAGGGTCAGGGAAAATTCCACATGGTATCAGTCGCTAAGTCGCGTAAGGTATTTATGCCTGATTCCGTAGGAAAACACTGTCCTCTCAAGCAGTGGCTAGTAGAAGATGCGGGTTGCAGTGGCGTAGCTGCCCTACTTGAGGGGGAAGAGGAAATTTTAAAAGAATTCTTGAAGATAAAGTTGCCACCTAAGCCACAAGGCCCTCTGAGTGCGACTCACCTTATCACCCACTATGAAGGAGAGGTACCTAATAGTGTCCCCTAGAGTCCAGGAAATTATGTACGAGGAAGTCGAAATATTGCTGGCCGAAGTCGTTATCGCCCGTCTATTATTACCCACGGAAATGAAGCCCAATGTCTTCAGTTACTTGAACGACATTATAATAGTAACAGAGCCTTTCGATAAACACCTATACCTACCTACCGGCTCCGAAAACGGTCAAACAGTGACGAAGATTTTTAGGGATGGCCTCTTGGTATCTAAGGTTCATACGTGAATTCGCGACGATAGCAGAACCATTAACACGACTGCTTAGAACAAACATAAAGTGACGCTGGGGCGAAGAGCAACAAGAGTCGTTCGAATTCTTGAAATGTGCCTTGACTAAAGCACCGATATTGGCCTATGCGATGTTTAAAGACGTGAAAAAAAACCCCTTGAATCTGCAGACAGACGCGAGCGCTTCCGGACTTGGTGTGGTTCTTACCCAGAAGCAAGAAGACGTGGAATGGGTAATAGTCTTGGCTAGTAGGACGCTCACCGTGGCAGAGAGGAATAACACGGTTACCGAGACAGAATGCCTCGCGGTACTGTGGGTAACCCGACCAGTAGACTCGCACGTTGGGGCTTAGAACTCCAAGTTACAACCTCGAGATTGTCCATGGGAAGGGTGCTTTACACCACGTTCCAGATACGCTATCGAGACTGACTAAGGACGACGAGGAGGTCTTGGTAGCAAATATCTCAGAAGCTAGCGACTCGTGGTACCTGAGACGGGTGGAGGCCGCCCAAGAAAAACTGATAATTTCCCCGGGCTGGAAACTCGAGGACGGTAGGTTATATAAACACCGCCCAGATCCTCTCACTGATCCCTTGATTCACGATGTAGACGCCTGGAAGTTGACAGTCCCGGAAGAGCCGAGGGTGTACCATAACACCGTGAATTTCCTCAGACGCTGCGGCCCTTGCCAAAGGTGTGAAGTGGAAAAGGCCCGCCCGGCCGGCTTGATGGACCGGCGCGTGGTCGAGTAACCGTTGGCGGTCATCGCAGAGGACGTCATTGGTCCATTTCTGAACAGCAAATGAGGCTTCAAATATGTGGTCGTGTTTCCGTACCTTTTCACAAAATGGGTAAGATGCTTCCAGTTCGTTCGACAAAGAGGCCTACAATCCGCAAGGCATTTATCGACCTGATAGTGTCACGCTAGGGTACCCCTGAAGTCGTTCACAGGGACAACAGTACCGAATTCTCTAATAGATTGATGGAGCAAATGTGTAGAAGTATCGGAATGATACAAACTACGAGTTCGGTTCATCAGCTCAGGCAAATCCCACTGAACGAGTCAATAGAGTCCTCAAGACGATGATCGTCTCGTTCTTACGGGACAACCATAAGGAGTAGGACGCGCATTTGCGAATCCGATGCCCTACCGATAACTGCATCGACAACTAGAAGTAGGGACTCAACGCCGCGATCCAGACCCTACGAAATGGTTAAAGAGGGTAGAAAGACTAGATAACTTGAGAGATTTAGTCTGCCGATACCTCGACCGCGCATATTTGACACAAGCGAAAGATCATAGTAAGAACAAACGCGTTTGGACGTTCCGAGTGGGAGACTTAGTCTTGAAACCTAATGGGAAGTTATCAGAGAAGGCTGACGATGTGGCTGCCAAGTTGTGTCCAAAATTTCCAGGCCTGTTTAAGATTAAACACCGCCTTTCCCTGGACGTTTTTAGTTTGGTATCAATTGACGGGAGAAACGTCGATAAGGAACACATTCGGTATCTCAAACCCTATGTAGGCGAAAATTGGAACCCCATTTGATGAATAATTAAGACAAGACTCGAACTTAAACGCGAACGACCGGGATGCCCGTTGGCACCCTACAGGCGGATCAAGAAATGGATTAACCATCCTATTCTTTTTCTACCCTGTAGCTCCCGACTTCAACCGCGAAAAAGTAGGCGCTGGTGACAGCCGCCAGCAAGCCTTATACCGGAAAATACTACGCTGATTGAAAGTGTGTTGACAGTGAGGGTTGACTGAAGGCGAGATCCCTGAGTGCGGCCTCTGTCAACTTCGCTATCGACGCCATCTGTTGGAAGTGTCGGGAGTGGGGCCACCTGCGAGGACAGTGCCCGAACCTCACGCCGGTAGTCTTATGCTTTCGTTGTGGAGAGACAGGAGTTACAGTGCTCACCTGCAATAGGTGCGGGGAGCTGGAGAAATTGGGCCGAGTCCTGAAGGGACAGACAGAACAGAACCTGAATTAATATATCATCGTGAAACCTTACCTCATCAAGGCCCATGAAAGGGTCTCATATAATCAAGGCCGAAAGAACGCTCGAAGAGGGGGGTGTTCCGCTCTCGATTAGTCAGTAATGCTCGACTTCGCTTATTGACTGTCAGTGGTAGGACAGCCCCCCCTTTTCCTTTTTTATTTTATTTTCCATTTTAGTATTTTTTTCACTCAATTCCGGAACAAACTTTTGTAATTTCTCTTTGACTCTGCCGATCCTTTATTCTCGTTCTCAATTTGTAATTTCTGACTCCACCCGGAATACACACAATTGTCTGCCCTATCGTCGCGGTCATGAAGAAACCTTACTTACAATTGAAATGGTTCCAATTTATTCGCCTACCCACTCACATGCGAATCGACGCAGATAACGAATCAGCGACTTCGAGCACCGGGAGAGTTGCCGTTCATCAGTAGCTGAAGGGTGAACGAAAAAGCCGAAACCCTGATCGTCAAACGAACTTGAGTAAGCCGGGAACTTGTGAAATAACCGGCGTGAGACATCAGTGCAAGGGCCATCTCCAAAACACCACCGGGAAACACCCATGGCGATTATTGTTAACATTTTTTCATTTATTCCTTCAAACCTAATCTTCCCAGCTCGACAGAGTCGCAAGCGGATACGGAGCTCTGACTCTACAATGAGAGAGTAAAGTCTCTCTGTATTAAATCTCTTCCACCGGAGTGATATGTAACCCGGATTTATCGACATTCATAATTTTTATGTACAATTTCGGATGACCATATGTATTCAGAAGGCCTTATTTAGATAAATGGAAACATAGACCGGAGTGCGCTCCCGAATATTCACGAGTCTGCGAAATCGCTGAACTTGCGATATCAGCCCACATGATCTCGGCGTCAACGCTTGTTGGTCAACGACCTCGACGCTCGAATCCCGATCCTTACGTATTCCTGCAACCATCTTGACCTGTCACTCTTGCTCTCCTTATCGAGAAATAACTTACATCAGAAAGTTTTCTCATCCTGGTAACCCTCATTTTCCGGATTTTTCAAAAAGAATATAGAACAGGATGGATCAGGATGGCTAAAGGGCCACAGGTATAAAGTTTCAATTCTACGCGAACTTGATGGTCGCACCGGCTTATTTGAGATAGGAATATCGGATATTAGGAAAGATCTGCCTCGTGTTCCGACCATGGGGTTCTGCCACCTTTATAAGTGTCACGAGTGTTTCCGGGTTTCCTGTGTGTTGGGACTACTCAATTAGTGGAAAAGATGTCTTCCGGAATGTGTAATTTTTTTACTGTTACTAATTGATTTTAGCAATAACTTACTTTCCTTGTAATTATTGGGCTTTGCGTGTAAAGCGGTAAGATTGTGGGTAGCTTTAAATTGATTTTGTCTTTTAAAGTAAATTTCAAATTTGTTTTCTCTTTTAATAAAGTTTTTTTTCGAGTTTTAGGCCGTTTAACGATAATTGTGGCCTCACGGTTTCTTTTTTACTAAGCCCACCCCCTCCTTTGCAGAAATAATAACGTATAGTGAATTTTGTTCTTTCTTCCAACGATAAAATAGAATAAAATGAAAGGTGTGATCTTCACAGGCCAAAGATCGACCCCCCTCATAATATTTCCGATAAAATTCAGTATGCTATGAAACTATTCATCTCACAGAACAGAACGATAATAAGAATTGTGAATTTATCTGAATGAAAAATCAATTTTTTTTAATACCTGCATATGATTTCTTATTTGGCCTCACGAATTCATGAGAAAAAAATTGTCCTCGAAAATAACAATTTTTAGTACGATTTTAGCTACATACTAGTACCGGAATTTTGACACGCGTAGCTACGGCTTTATTGTTAAAAGATGTCTTCTAACATTGCTGAATATTTACTAAGCATAAACTGAACATCAACATTAACGTTAACACAACGTTTCAACGAATCCCAGAGAATTTCCACGGACTTCCAACGATCTTGTCAGATTTCATAAAAATTGCACAAGATTTGAAATGATTCCAAAGATTTCGAAACATATCAGGGAATTTTAAAGAATTCCGAAGGATTTTGACGTACTCTGAGAGACTTTCACGGATTTTTAATCTTTTGAAAGGATTTCATGGAATTTCAAAACATTTAAACTCATATTAGAGGATTTTATTGCTTTTAAATGATTTCAAAGAATTTTGTAGGATTTCCAAACATTTCAATTGTTTTTTCGAGAACATTGGAAAATAAATCAAGTGAAATGAAATTTCAAGGGATTTCTATATTAGCGATTGCAAAGATTTGAAAAGATTTTCAAGGTATTTTAAGGGATTTCAAGGCATTTGAATGAATTTTTATAGAACTTGAGGCGATAATTATAAATAGAGGTTAAAAAGTATAATGACATACTTTTTAACCTCTATTCATAATTAATTATATACTCAGACTTATAACATCGCACTTCACCATTTACCTTCCATCAATTAAGGCAATAGATTAAATTTTATTCCAAAAGAATTTCAACGATTTCAGGAGGTATGAATGAATTAAAATTAGTTCTAACGATTTTAATGAATTCTGTTGAAGTTTCAAAGATTTGAGAAGATTTCAAAGGTTAGAAATGGATTTTAATGAAAATCTTGTTTACACCAAAAATCCGAGTAATCAACCCCTCTCTATTCCGTTGCGGTCTCACCTTCTCCTTATTAATAATAATAATACCTCATAATAATTCCTTATTAATCACTTATTCAAGTTTCTCCTGCAGCGCATCTACTCCTCCCTCTTCTTAACTCCCAACCTCCTCGCTTTCCAGTTTTTCTTCAAATAAATCTCGAATTTTCTTCCCCCAAGCTGCCCATATACGGTTTCTTTTCCTTTTTCCCTCCTTCCTACCTCAACCGCGATTTGAGCCTCCACATCTCAATATCGCTATCAACGGAAAGTGCACAGAGGCTTACTTCTTGCTCACTTCCGTTTTAGACATCAGCTTTCTTATTCTTTCTTCTTCCAGAATGTAATCTATCATAGTGTCTCTTTTACCTGTGAACTTAATTTTCCCTTCTTCATCCCACTTAGTGATGCTTTTACAAATAAACCATTTCTTCTTTCCCGAAAAGTTCAATAGAGTTTTACCCTCCTGATCAACTTTCCTGTGCATCAAACTCCTTGTGAGCATTTCGCTTGCTTTATCCCATACTTCCCCCCCTAACTCTCAAGTCCAGGCATTTAAGTCTCCCCCTATCAACACCAGCTCCTCAGTCCCAAGCTCCATCTGTTTCTCTATTACTCTCGATACCTCCTCTTTTCCGCTACTCCTGTACACACAACCAATGGCCACGCTCTCCCTCCCTAAATTTCCTCTTCTCACCATTACCGCCTCAAAATCTTCTTCTATCTCGTCCACTCTCTCATCCTCTATCAGTTCCCTTCCGATCTGTGACATCTTGCCGGTCATCCCCCAGCACTTCTCGTGTTGTTTCCTTGCTTTTTGCATCGTCCATACATACTCTTTTGGCAACTTTCCCTTCCCATCCTTACTTTCAGTCTCTTTTCTCTAACTAAAACCCCGCCTCCTCTTTCCTTCTCTCAGTATCTTTCTCTACCGTTCTCTCTTGCCGTGTTCCCTGTGTTCTCATCTCTCCTCTCTTCGATTCACATTCATGCTATTCACTCATAACCTGTCTTTCCGTATCTTGACATTGCCCTGTTGCTCCTTTCTATCTATGCTCTCCGCTTGATTACATACTTCCTGTTTTTCAATGTTGTGGCCTCTCCAATTTTTCCATTCCTTTCTTTCAGTGCCTCTTTTTTATCCATAATTTCTTTCTTCTTCTCCTTGCTCTCTACTCTTACTATGTACACACTCGCTTCTGCTTCTGCCCCCCCCCCCCCACACCTTTACTGCTTCCACTCTTAACTGTGCTCCTATTTCTTTTATCAGCTTCTCCACTTCTTCTCTTTCCGATTCACTTCTTTTTTTTTAGCCCGTTGATCACTACATCCCGCTTTTTTCTCGGTTCCTCTTCTTCTTTGAGTTTTGCTCCAATTTTTGTTTGGCCGTGCGCGCATTCTCTAATTCTCTTCGCTCATTTTCATGTCAGTCCCCTTCGCTACTCCTCCTACTTTCTCTTCCTCTTTATTTTCACTCACGCACTCTGATTTCCAGATACTCTCCTCGAACAAGATCATTTCAATTCTTCCCTTTTTCTGATTCTCGCTCTGTTTGCTCTCTATGCTCTCAAGTTTCTTTCATTCCTCCTCTTTCTCAGCCTCCCAAAGAGCTTTTCATTTCTCCCAGTTCTCTATCACTTTTTCAACTATCTCCGATACCTCTTCTCCCTGCATCATCACTATGTCTATCACTTTAAACGTGCCCTCCCTAAATCCTTTGATGAGCCCCTCTGGATCTTCCAAATCACTACCCCCTCACCTTTTTCTTACGGGTGTTGTTCTATGCCTAACTTTCTTTGTGTTTCATCTTCAAACCTTCCCTCACCTATCTCGTCTCTCATTCACTTCTTCCTTCGACATCATTCCTATCACTACCACCGGTAGCTCTTCTGTTCGAAAGCAGACCACTGTCTGTATCCGTCTCCTGTCGCCCTCCATCTGCCATTTCTGGACTTTCCACAATCAGCGCGTCAATCTACTTCGGCTACCAAGTTAACGGTCTCCCGCCTGACCCTCCCCGCCCCTTTGTTCACGATCTACCTTGCCTATCATAATCTTGCATCTTTTTTCCCTAACAATTCCTCGAACTCACTCTCTCGCTGCAACTCACTAGGCTCAGCACACTGTCTCTCCTCGCTCATTCAATCCTCATACTCTTCCCGCGTGATAACACGCCACTTTGTTCGATCCCGTGCCCATCCTTAAAAGCCATTTTATCCATTCTTCAGAGGTTACTCTTCGATCCCACACTCTCCATAAACTCATTCACTCTCACTTATTTCTTTGCCCTTATCCACTTTACTCACGGCCTTTTCTTCTGTCAGTCTCCCTTGCGTCCTTCACCAAAGCCCAAAAATCAGCACTATCCATTTTTTCTATAAGACTCCGAATGCAATAATTTTGTGTTTGGCACGTGTACCCAGTCTCTTAGCTAGCCACCCTCCGTGAGAGCAATTTGACGTGAATTGGCGTATGTATTCCAGAGAGTTGTGTTCACTTGAGTTTGTTTTTCACTGATAAAAACTAATTCTTTATGGGTTATACAACCGGGACTGCTGATACATAAGGGAAAGAGACTTGGCATACCGATGGATATATGCATGTTTCACATTCGTCCATATTGGCTTTACTGCATGTTTTAGCTCGCTATACTTATGTATCTTGGTTTTATAGGCTGCCTGCAAGCTCCAGTTGAGTGGACAAGCAATATCAATCATATAGACTCTTCCAACTTTTTCTTTCTTTCGCATTATGAAAATGAGACAGTTGATGACTATCCTCGTTATCGTGTAGTTTGAATCCATGAGACACGCTATTTAGTGTCTGCCTCAATGGATACTACGCTAAGCAGAACCATAATGCGCTAAAGGTGTCTCCTTGAAAAAAACCTTCGTAATGCGAATTAATCTAGTTATCCTTGGTTGCACATGATCAAAATACTTGATTCTGCATCCCCAAAGCCTCATTGCATGACCTAAGAAGGCGATCATACGTGGGCAGATATTGCGAATCTGTAAAAGATGAACTAAATAGTCATGTGATACCGAAGGGTATGCTTGCTTGCAGTCAACATAAGCCATGTGCAAGCCATGTACGTCATGACCACAGCTCCAATCGTGACTAGATCTCTATTGCTCCGAGAGTTTTTGCAACATCCTTTTTGTTCTTCTGTTAGGATGTTATTTCCGTCACAGTGAGAGAAAACATTCTCTGGAATTTCAACTGTAAGGCACTTATGAATCGTGCAAAACTTTGTTTTTTACGTGCCCTATGAGTGCACGCGGCTTCCTCGTAAGGAACATCTCTGGTAGAGAATGCCTTTGGGTTGGTTCTATATCCCTGAAATCTAGTAAAGCTTGGCCAAAGTTCGTTTCAAGGTGATGCCGTTTTTCTGGATTTTCGCTGTTAACATCAAAGGAAACATTAATGTCCGAATGTGATTTTGGTAGATCCGGTACTTGATCTACGTTATCCCTTGCACCTACTCCTTTAGATTTAATTAGCTCTCCGTTATGCACACCTTTCAGAAGAAACTCACCTATAGGAGTTTGTTGTTTCATGATCTTGTGACAATGATGTTTTCTTCTCAAATATTGCCCACTTTGCTCTGCCAAACAATGGAGGAGCATCACATTTTTGTTCATATGGAAAGTCCATTTCAATCGCCTCCTTGGTTGCTGAATTTCTTCTGCCTTCGATTGAATCAGGCCAAAGGCCTCTGGAGGATGTGGTGGTAGTGGATCATCTCGAAATTGCGCAGGAACAATAATAGCAAGATGATGTTGTATTGCTTTGATGGTCGCCGATTGATCTTTTGAAAAAGCTTTCTGTAATTGATGTTCATTATCGATGTTTTCCCTGCCGACTTAAACGCTCGTCTAATCTCCATTGCTCGACTTTCAGAGATGAGTAGATTATTTCTAATGTCCTAAACCTTTGCGATAAGATCTCTTACTACAATTCTCTGTATATAAAGATATTTTTAGCGAGCTTCATTCTAGAATTGTAGTCCTTTTAGCATTTAGTTTCAAACTTCGCGCTGACGTAATAGAGATGCATCAATTCTCCTATTACTGTTGTATTTCAGTCTCCCATGGTATTCCTGTTGAGGTGGTTGGCTCCATATTGCTTTTGCTAGCCAAAGTATCCTCAGCAGACACAGTTAATGATCCTCGGAAAGCGACGATCATTTCGATATATTTCGTAGATTCTCTGTTTTTCCAAGAATGTCTTCGAATAATCTTGAAAATAGCACAAGATAGGAAACTATTGAGGGTTGATATACTTTCGTGCATTTCAGTAAGGGAAACAACGAAAAAATCGTTTGTCTTCACTTGAAAAATGCGCTTTTTGGGCTCAGAATGCGCAAGGTGTATTAGGATGGCGTTTAAAACTCAATAAGTCTTTTAATTTTCACAATAATCATAAGAGTTTCTTGAGTTTGTGTTCATTTTTTTTTGGCAGACATTTGACAAGGCAAGAAAAATAAGTGCAAAACCAGCGTTCTCTTTTTCATAACTAGTAATGCAAACGCCAAAAGAGATTTGGAAACATTTCTAACTACACATACATTTTATATAGATATATAGTTTTATTGTGTACTAGATTTTGTCGGAAAGATGCACAAAACTCCTCTTTCTAGAAACGCCCATTTTTTGAGCATGACCATGAAAATGTCCGCAAATGCCATTTTTAATGTTCAAACTTGTTTTTAAAAAATCCCAGTCTGCATCGTAGTCGTGAGTTTGATAGTTTTTTTTAATCGCTGCTTCGGAGCTCTGTGCATGTTTCCGATAAAATTTAGTAGGAAATAAAAGTATATACCTCACACAATAGAATGATGCTAAGAAGGAGCGAATTCATTTTACTGAAAAATCAATTTTTTAAAATACCCACATATGAATTTTTATTTGACCTAACAAATTTATACGAACAGAATTGTTCTGAAAAATAAAATTCTTCGGTGAGAATAGCTCCGAACTACAACTTTAGCTATTTATACCGAAATTCTGAAACGCGTAGCTATAGCCTTAATGTTCAAAGAAGTCTTCTGACATTACTAAATATTTACTAAGCATTAACTGAACATTAACACTCACATGAACTTAACATTTACTGAATATTTCTTCACTCTCCTACTTTGAATCAAGTACATTTTGATGAAATTTGAAAAAACTAGTTCTGTAGGTGAAAAAATCAGTAATAATCAACTAACTTTTAGTGAAAAATCACTAACAATTATTGCGATTGAGCTTTGGGAAGTTATAGACAGCTAATTGATTTTTGTTTAATTGTGAAAAATACATAAGTATTTGTTTCACATTATTTTCTTAGCGATTTTTTGTATTTTTCCATTATAATGTTATGCAATGCTTAACTATTATAACTTGATCGAAATTTCCATTAAATTATGAAATTCGTACGTAGCGTCATCTACTTTTTTATATAATGGTCCTTAAACTCACCCACCAAACTATCCAAAAAAAATTATTATCTCAATCTATTGTAAATTATCCCTCTGAAAATGTTTTTTGTCTCTCCTGTAAAATAAGCTCGAATGGAGTTAAGTGGCTTCATCGACAGTTTTTCGAATAATCAACAAACTTTTATATATTTTTTTTATGTGAAAGAATGATGCACGTGTATTTAATGCACGTTCCTTTTGTTTTTATTAGTTTTGTGTTGGGTATGTGTACCAGCTCTATTGGCTAGCCACTCTTTATGAGGGAAATATGACGTAATTTGGCGATAAAATGTATTCTTGATGGGTTATATATCCGGCTTTGCTGATGCATAGGGGCAAAAGAGTTGGTATATAAGCCGCGACCGAAGCACAAGAGGTTCACTCTATTATCGATTAAAAATGAATCTTTCAATTATCGCCTTCTTCGCTACCATGTGCCTGGCTCTTCTCATCGTAACTGTTAACGCTGACTGCAGCTCTGTTTGCGCGAAAGATAGTGATTGTGCCCACTGCACCCATAAACATTGCAGTCCTTATCCTGGTCGTAAGTCGAGGAATTATTAATAATTACATTTATGTTGTGTTTCTTAAATTTCAAACTGAACTTCTTTTAATTGTGGTCTTTTGCGGCATTTCGGTTCTACTTTCATTCTTCATCAGATAAGGAATACAGATCAACAGGCACCTCAAAAATCAAAAACATGATGAGTTGAATTTTTGAAGAAAAATTTTTTTGAAACCTCTCATAAAACGCGAAACAAGTTCCCAAAATTTTACTGTAGGCGCATTTGAAACGACACCTCCTCTATTCATGAGATTGATCAAAGCACCTAGATGCTTTCTCCAATTCAGCGATCGCAGCACGCTAGTGAAAATTACTGAATTTGTACTTAGTTGATTGGAAGGAGTCAACTATGGGTTCGATGCTTCAGGTTACAGTTGGTCTGTACTCCTCTCATGAATAATCAAAGTAGAATCAAAATGCCATAAAACATTACGATAAAACCGAATTCGATATTATTAACTACTCCAATGTCGAAATTTTTTAAATCAAATCTATGGTAAAACACCGATTATTTTACAAGAATATAGACACTTCTGAAAAATGAAATGAGATGATCACTGTTTAGGCATAGTTCAAAAAAACTTCAAAATAATGGTATTGAGTAATGAAACATATTTTTGCTTTCAGTGGCGAAGGATTATTGCTGGCAATGATTGGTGCGATGCAGAGAGGAGAGCCCTATTTTCTTCAAGATCCTTACATCGTAGAAAGCCCACACATTTGATTTATGATGTACTAGATGTTTAACCACACTGTAGCCCTTCAACTTAAATGTTGTGATAATTAAATTATTTGAAAAACTTGAAACAATTATAGTCATTTTATAACACCCTGCATGATAGTGAACATAAGTTATTTTCAACGAAGTCCCACCACGTATTGTGTCGAAATAGATAAAGATATATGTGCAAATCATAAAGTTTATCGTGAGTTAATGGAACAAAGGGACGCGGGATTTAATTTTATAAGTCTTTCATGATGAACAGTGATTGATTGAACTAAACTAAGGAGCAATACAATAAAATCATATTGTAATTGTATTACAAAAGAATTCGATGAGCCCCAGGCGGAAAGATTATACATAATGGAATAAATTATGCATAATTTTCATTTGTCTTATACAAAAAATGTATTTGAAAAATTCGGATTAAACGTAATTTTTTCCACCATGTATAATTTTTCGACCTGGTACTGATCACTCCAAATTCAGCTAAATCAAAAAATCGCTAGTCAAATCCCTAACATGATCGCACAGAATTTCGGTTAGAATTAGTTAGATTGATCACATTTTTTTATTTCTCATTATTAATGTATGTTACGTATGTTCTGCCTTCTTTGGTGTTACATCTAGGTTTGTATCAGAGCCTCTTGAAGTTAGTTTCATATGAAATATTGTAGAAACAAATTTCATGTAACTTTATGTATCATTTTCAATAATAATAACTATATTTTTCTGTGAATTTTATATCCTACAATATAACTATTGACAATGCAATTAAATTATTTATCTGAAGTCTTGAACATGAACTCTAAATTCAGAATTCTCTGTACCATGTTTTCATTCATGACAATATAATGTAAATATTATGATAAATAACAGAATTTTTTCCCAACTTTTTCAAGAATTTGGCGGAAGTAAGATCGGTATGACTTGGGAGTCGTTTCTATTTTATCCTTAATGAGAGTCTGGAAAGCTTTCACGGAACATATTTCATTCTTTATTTATTCATAATTCAAACATTTTTACTCAAACCTTGAATTAAAGAAATTAAAATAATATTCCTCATTAAAGAAAAAAAAATGTGAATCAGCAAATAAAAAAAAAGATATCGAAAGGGGTTGATGGAATTCTTTAAAATAGCAATACTGAACCTTGATGTTTTTCAATTGAGGATTTTCCCTAAGTACAGTCCACTTCAAAGTTGAGCAATTTTTGAAATTATGAATAAAGTGACGAAAACAGAGCCATTGTTCATTGCTGTGAATTTTAAAGGAGTAATCTAAGCGTGCCTTGGAAAGAAATCGTTACGGTTCAAGTTATTCATTCAAGAAAAGCTATATGAATTTTTGTATTTTAATTTGATTTGAGGTAAGAATTGACTTCATTTCATAAAACGGGCACTGGGGTGAATCTGGCATCCATTTTGTTAAGAGTCCTTGATTGGGGGCAAGTTGTTGATGTCTAATATCCGCTACATTATTATGTCTGTGCGTGTACTCTGTCTCAGCCATTATACGACAACCATCTATAATGTGCTCGCCGTGGATAGCTTTCTGTCTCCATTGCATTTTAATTCCTTCATGGTTTGTGCCCTGATAATTTGACATATTTACAATGCGGAAAATAAAGAAAAATATTTTTAAAAATGTCGACAAAAAGATTTGAACCAGCGGCAGCGTGGTCGCTAGGTAGTCTCTTTACCGCTGCACTGGCAGCGCTTGCTTCAAACGCTCACTATTCTTAAACAATGATCCACTTACAAAGAAACCGGAACACATGTCTAAGTATTGTTGACGTACTATCGATTGATGATAATCTCATCAAAAAGTTAATGTCGCAGAGGAGGCATTCCCTTTATGAAGCGAAACATCTCGTTTGCTCTTAAAATAGTCTCGCAAGTGTATAACTGGTGATATACACAGTTGATTAACAGATACAACACCTATACCCGCTCTATGTCACGATAAACCTACCCTTTCAATCGCCGAATCACTGTGGTGCATTCGGTGCTTGGTCATTCCAGCGCATATGGTTCTGTTTATCCTTTCAAGGACGATGTTGGACAATTTGATGTGCCGTCTTCGCATGTCTGTTTGTTTTATTGGCTGCTTTCTTGGTGATTCTGTTTGTTTCAGCAGTTTTTTTCGCTAGTCTATTCCGATGTTTTTTTTTTCTCCTTTTGGGAAGATTTCGCACTTCTTAGAGGATGGAAACTTCTTCAGTGGAAGTTTGCCATTATGAGTAGAAATAAAAGCTTGGTATTGTGTCGTACCGGGAATCATTACTGATTGGTCAAATCGTTCTTTCAGAATCTCGGTAGCTGAAGCGTGACTTTCTTCGCCGCTGAAGAGAATTACGGTTTCTTCGTAGTAACTCTTTGCCTACTGAAATAGAGCTTGAGTGGTGAGTAAATGATGTTTTGGAGAACATTGCAAGCTAGAACGAGCTGCAAGTCTCTTGATATTCGCCCCTATGCAATCACACGCACGTCTGCCGTCGGATGTACCATGGAAGTGCCATTCTGCTGGAATGCCGAAATCATCATTATGGGCTTAGAGATTAGCAAAACTGCTTTTATTTTGAAAATGTTGCCCTGCACCATCAGTGAAACTGTAGATTTTCTCTGGTTCAGAATGATTTTTCAGATAATCTACTATAATCTTCTGATATTCATGGATAGCCACCGTGTCATGAGGTAAGTTGGCGGATATTATCGCGATACTTCTGTGTTTTATCTCTGCGCCATCTTAAAAATAAATAATGACGGTAAAAATTGTAGATTGGTCATTATTCCAGTGGAATGATCACGCTTTATTCTGAGCTGCAAAGGCATAATCCTCTGCAAAATCGAAACAGATCAAAAACTCACCTTGCAATAAATTTTTCTTTAGGTTTTTAAAAAACGATAATTTCTCCTCCGAAACAAAAGGGAGTGTTTTTAGTTTTAACGACCGGAAGTGTTTTTAATTTTAAAAACCGTCCACAGTAATAATCCAGGAATTCATCGGTATTCATCACCAAAGTCTGCAGAGTGCACCTGTCGGCTTGTAACCAAATTTCAAATCATACGATATCGATTCCATGTTCATCGGAAGCACTTGTCAAATTTTCATTCAAATTCGCAGCACCTCGGCAGTTCTTAGACACTCCTAGATGACAGGAACGCGTGGTGCGACACCTGATGCACGGGAACCATCTCGACTGAATTTGGAGTCCATTTTGGTGATCCTGGTTATCAATTCTTTGGGGCCTTTCTGTAGAATTTTACTTCGAAGACGTGGTGTAACACCTGATGCACGGGAACCACTTAGGCTGAATTTGGTATCAATTTTGGTTATCCTGGTTAAAAATTCCTAGCAGATTTCCTGCAGAATTTCATTTTGAGCACTTGGTACGACACCCGATGCACGGGAAACATCTAAACTAAATGTAGGGTCGACTTTCGTGAACCTGGACATTAATTCGTAGGAGACTGATAACGTGATCTACTTGTTTCATAAGACTGTTCTCTTCGAGAGAGATTTTTTGACCTTGAAATTTGATGTGAAACATCGCATGCTGCATGGAGGGCTATATGTTCTTGCATGGTTCAGCATGTTTGCAATCGAAGACAAAAAATCACTTAAACGTCAAAGAAATTTCATTCAGAAATGACGTGTCGTATCAAGAATAATTCAAAACAACGTAAGTTTTCCGAACGTCCACTAACGGTCCGACGATTACAGTGAGAGTTTGCAACCTCAGCTTTTTAGCATTTTTTTCCTTTTTTTTGACAAGACAGTTTTTAGGTTTCCTAGGCTAGCTATAAATATAAATCACCATAAATATTTTCATAATTTCCAAAATGTACGCATAAACTGAACCCCGAAGTAACTACTTGATTTTTTGTAGAAGATTTCACGCATTATTTCACGAAATACGATGCCCGAAAGTTTACCAAGTTATAAAAGGTGCTTTCGACCACGTTTTTCATCTCCTTTACAAGTTTACATCGAAACTTATAAATGCATCGTGGTCTGATGATATTGTGCTTATTCATGACACAATGAGAATGGACAAGATGTTTGTTCTTCTGAAGCGATTTTTTTCCATTAAGTTTTTCAATAATTTGTGGAGGAGCCAGGATTTATGAAACCGATAGTAGTTGCTTCAACCAGTTCAGCGTTTCCGAAACGCTAGTAAAAATTACAGAATTTGTACTTAGTTAACCGGAATGAGTCAATTATTTATCCGATAATTCAGGTTTCTGTTGGTTTTTAATCCTCCAATGAACAATTAAAGCAGAATCAAAATGTCATAAAAGACCAGAATGAAACCAAATTTAATAATATCAGTTATTTCAATTACGAAATTTTTTCAATCAATCCTTTGGTGAAATACAGATTATTTCAGTAGATTCGGGAGACTTTTGATGAAGAATATGAATAATTTGAAAAATTTTAAATAAAATATGTAAATAATACAACACTGTGCTAGGACTAAAGTAAAAAATCTCATTACTTTTGAGGTGGGGAAAGTTCCGATGAAGTGTTTGCTTTTTGAGACTAAATCTTTTCAATTCAATATTGAAAGTACACAATGGTACAAAAAGTACATCAATACAAATTCTTTCATTTGTAGAATATTTTGAATATGCAATGATCGAATCCATTTCAAATCAAGCAGGTTCAACATTTCAAGTCGCAGAATCTTTCAGCGACAATATGCGTTGTTTTTTTTAAGCAGATTCGGCGACTCATATTTTTCCAATCTGAGGAAAAAAAATGTTCCACAAAGTTACGAGTATTTGCAGTTTGACGTCGATTTTTCAAAGAGCACACATTTTTTCTTCAAAATCCTATATTTTTTTATCTGAATCGGAAATTCAAAGTTCCCTTTTGAATTCTGAATTGTTTTACAGTCACATCTCAAAATCCTTTGGAAAATTTGAGAAAAGTTAAAAATTAACGAAATTGGTCACGACTTGTCTAAAAATATGAAGAGTCAATATCAAAAGATATTCCATACTTATATTTTTTATAATTCTTTGTTGAATTTGGTCTTTTATGAGAAACACATCTTGTGAATTTTATGTGGGCTAAACAATTTTGTTGACCAAGAGGATTTTTTTTTCACAAAATCAAGCTTTCGCATTTTTCTCTGAAACAACGAAAGGTACAAAAGAATTTCAGATAGAAGTTTGCATATCTAGAAAAGTTATACAAAAAATATTTCCTGCTCTCTTGCGATATCTTGCATATATAACGAGGAAAAATAAAGAACCTGGAAAACCTCAACTTTTTCATTTTTTCTAATATTTTTATAACGTTTTTGCCAATAAAAGAAAGGCATCATAACAGTTTTATGCTCGCTAAACCGATTTTAAGACCAGGAGAATTTTTTTTCCTCAAAGTATAATTTTTGAATTTTTCTCATGAACGATGCAAGATGTCATAAAAGATGTAGTTTTTGTGGAACTTTTTTGGACCTGCCGACCTTTATCTTTACAGTTTTTGTACCTTATAAAAGGCCAAATTGTTCGAAAAAATGTCAGAATTCAAAAAGAAAATTAGAATTTCCGAAGTAGATCAAAAACTATAGAAGTTCAAACATGAGTCGCCTGATTTACTCTGAAAAACAACCTAAACCTACAGTACGTTATATAGAAAAATATATCTGAAAATTTGTTCCTATAAAATTACAAAACACCATCAAATTCCTCACGAAAAAAGGCTAATATTGTCGTAAACAATTTTCTGTGATCACGAGAGCAAGGAAGATCTATAGAGTTCAATCTTTGATCTGGATGAGGGAGTGAAAGACTTCATCTGATTGAGTTACATTTTTTGAGGGATTTTTTTTCAAAAACCGCATATCAAATTCACGAAATTTTTAACTGAACTCTTTTTTATGTTCAAGAAAGGTATAAATTGTCTCTAAATTTTCATTTTATGTGATTTTTCCTCTTTTGAAAATATTTTTTCAAATTTCAAAAGAAATTTGACGGAAGTAGGTTCCTTACCATATATATAGTTAATGGAATTTCATAAAAAAATAATACTGAAACTATATTTGTTTCAGTCAAAGACTTTCGATGAGTACAGTCTACTTCAGAATTGAGCAACTTTTCAAATTTTCAATAAATTCAAGGAAATTGATCCAACTTAGATTTAAATTCAAATTTATTTATTAATAAGTGGATTGCTGCTTTCACCTAAAAATTTTTTCTCAAGGACGCTTGGATTTTCCCTTTAAAACGCTCAAAAATCAACATGCGGTCTATTTCCGTTGATTTCCAATATCACTATAAATGTTGGGTGAATTTTGAGAGGTCTTACTGCTAGATGAAAAAAAAATTATGTGATAATATTGTTGATATTGTTATCAAAATTGGCAGAAGATATGAAAGTACCTATTTTGGTTACAAAGCCTGTTGATAACTTTGAGTTGTATAATGTATACACATTAAAGTGAGCCAAAAAACACTTTTTTCGAGTAGTGGATTCTAATTTTCTGAAAGTGGGTGAAAGTTGTATTTGCCCAATAGTAGTAAGCCCTTAAAATTTGTAGTCAATCAAATAATATCTTCTCCTCTGTGTATGGATTTAAAAATTCAAATTTTGAAAAGTTTAAAAAATTTTTCCTGTGGGCCAAAAATGATGTTGAATTTTCTGTAGATAAGGAAAAAACGGTACGTTTGGCACATTTAGACATTTTGGATTTTTATCCTCAAAAAGGAACATTGATTTCAAAATGATGTACACGTCTCAGTACTGTGGCATTTGATGATCTCATTTATTCATTTCAAACAGGACATAAAATGCTCTTCGTACATCTACAAAAACAAACTAATCTAACCCTACAATCTGTCCAAAAGATACAGGCATGCGGTATTTCATGGACACGAGGGAAGTACGTTTGAAACACTAAAAGAAAAATATAAAAAAGAGCATACCTAATAACTATTGAGATTTTAAAATTCAAATACATAAAATTGGAATCTAATAACGTAAATATAAGTCAACTGTGATTTACAATAAAAAAATATTTAAAAGTTTATTTAACCTCATCGCAATTTGTTGTTTTTATAAAACAAATAATTTGCTTTATATTCATTAAATTTATTAATTATATACAATTTTTGATTGATTTTTATGAAGGTCGATCCATTATAAAAAAATACTTTGCTATAAGTAATTAAATGATCTTTGTTCGGTAAAAGCATAATCACAAAATGCTAAATGAGAACCACGAGTAGATATTTATAAGTTTTTACAAAACATTTAATTATATTGCAAGGAGTATCATGGTTGTAACAGTCGTTTTCAAATTTTGTGCGCAGAAGATTTATTTTTTCGAAGTGCAAAGCTAATGTACGCAATAATTTAGATTGGTTCCTCCCTTTATTATCACTTAAATAAAACATGATTCTTGCTCCGTTGACTTGAAAGCATACTGTATTTTATGACTTTATCTTGTATCGCTATAATTTGTTAACATAAAAAGCATAAGAAAATGTAAATTGAGACAAGCTGACTTCATTAAAGATCTAACATTCAAACCTTAATTACCCTTGACCCAGAGTATTAATGTATTTGAAACCATTTTCACAGTACACTTCAGAATATAATAGATACCCTGAAAAAAATATGCCTTCGAGGGACATGAAAGTGGTAGGTTACATATGCCCATATATGCAGAAAAACTGCTTTATTCCTCATAGTAATTGATCAGATGTTCTAGGAGTAATAAAGACTTCCAAATAAAAAAAAGTAACCCGGAAAAAGTAACTGAAATAAAAAGCAGTCTAATTCCTGAGAAATGCAGACCCTCATTTAATAATGGTTATCACTTCATTTCGCACTTTTAGTGTTATGAGTTATTCGAACTCAAATTGTACACTTGTAGCGGATTTTCATTCGAAGCACTTCCCTTTGCTTGAATTTTTTTCCAAGGGAGAGGAAAACTGCAGAAGACCACGCAGCTACTGCCGCGAGTCCACAATTCTTCACAACAGGACTGGTATTGAAACTACTGGTACGGGCACAGCAAGAAAATACAACGGACGCACACCCGACCGAAATTATAAAGATTTCTACCCGGGGCTGCGAAACCCTAAAAATGATTCGTTTCTCGTGCACAGATTTCACTATTTTTATATTGTTTCATTTCTCATTTTCGTCATCTATACGACGTGACTGACTTCATTTTGTGAACGATGCAAAATTTTATAAGATGTCTAGCTTAGAATCTCAGAATAAATTCATACTGAAAGACGTTATTCAACAATGAAAATGAATTATCTACTGTAGAGAGGTTTCACCTCTGTAGCAAATTCATCTTCGTTTTGAATATTTAAGAGCACGCACATTTATGATTTTCGAATTTTCGTCTGTATAGCCATGAAGAAACTCGCAAACGTAATTATCAGAAGACAACGATTTTTCAAGTTCTTTCGAGATTGTTCAAGTTTCAAGGGCAAATCGTATTATTTTATGGCGTAATGAAATACCGGCCATCCAATGTATTTTTTCTGCCTTCTTTTTTTTAAACCAAGCAAAATATTGCGCTGAAATTTTGAAAAATAAAAGATAAAGAATGAAAGACAATTCAAATTTTCGGAACCAACATGGCGTCCAAAATTTATGAAAATACGTCCAATTCATATAAAACACATTTTCCATGGGTTTTTAGAGTCACATTCGCATTCAGTTCACAGTTCACATTCAAAACGACCGAATCATTACGGCGACCAAAATTTATGAAAAATCATCCGATTTGTACAAAACTCATTTTTCAGTGGGCTTACGAATCACAGATTATAAATTGGGGGTTAAAAAGTTAAAATTCAAAATTTCCGATTCAACATGACGAACAAAATTTACAAAGAATTATCCGATTTGCATAAGATTTATTTTATAGGGGCTCTTGGAGTCACGGATTACAGATATGGGGTCAAAAAGTTAATATTAAAAATAACTTTTAAGTCACAGCATATTGCAATCCTTTCACTCAGAGAAATTGTTTCCCTCGCAAGAAATTTCACTCAATATTTTCCGACACTTTTATTTCGAGAAACATTTCCTCTGTGACTTACAGAACTCATTGAAAGTCAGTTCTGAATTTTGTATATAATACCTGGACTATGTGACTGAAGAAGCCGATGCGGAATGAATTTGATGAATATCGAATAATTTAAGCAAAATCTTCGTCACCATTTTGTACCCTCTATTTTGAATTTTGAATTTTTTATACAATTTTGCTAATCTGTAACTGAAGAAACCCTAGAATATGAGCCTTATATAATTCGGATAATTTTGTATAAATTGAGGTCATCATATTAGATGCATCATATTAAATTTGAACTTTCTGACCCAAAATTTGCAATCTGTGAAACGAAAACCACCTACAAAATGAGCTTCATACAAATCAGATGATTTTTTATAAGGTTTTGTTGACATGTTGAGTCGGAAATTCTGAATTCTAACTTCTCAACCAAAAATTTGGAATCTGTAATTCGGAAACCCTCTGGATAATGAGTTTTATGCAAATAAAATGATTTTTTATAAGTTTTGGTCACCATTTTGGATCTGCCATTTTTCTGCCAACTTTTTGACCCAAAATTTCTAATCTGTAACTCTGAATCCCGCTGCAAAATGAGTTTTATAGGAATTGAAAGATTTTTAAATAAATTTTAATCTCTATATTGGATCGGCCATTTTGAATTTCAGATCTTTGATTAAAAATTCGGAACATTTGCCTCAAAAACCCCTGGATCATGAGTTTTATACAAATCGGATAATTTTTTATAAACTTTGGTCGACGAGTTGATTCGGAAATTCTGAATTCTAACTTTTCAACCCAAAATTTAGAATCTGTAACCCGAAAACCCCTTGGATAATGAGTTTTATGGATATTGGATGATTTTTCAATAAATTTTTATCTCTATATTGTATCGGCCATTTTGAATTCCAGATCTTTAATTGAAAATTCGGAATCTGTGCCTCAAAAACCCCTTGATCATGAGTTTTATGCAAATCGGATAATTTTGTATAAACTTTGGTCGACGAATTGATTCGGCAATTCTGAATTCTAACTTCTCAACCCAAAATTTAGAATCTGTAACTCGAAAACCCCTTGGATAATGAGTTTTATACAAATCAAATAATATTTTATAAATTTTGGTCACCATTGTGATCACCATTTTGAATCTGCCATTTTTCTGTCAACTTTTGGACCCAAAATTTCTAATCTGTGACTCTGAACCCTGCTGCAAAATGAGTTTTATGGAAATTGGATGATTTTTCAATAAATTTTAATCTCCATATTGGATCGGCCATTTTGAATTCTAGATCTTTGATTAAAAATTCGGAATTTATGCCTCAAAAACCCCTGAATCATGAGTTTTATACAAATCGGATAATTTTTTTTACAAATTTTGGTCGCTATTTTGGATCGGCCATTTTGAATTTTAAGTTCTTATGCCATATTTGGAATCTGTAACTTTAAGAACTCCTTGAAAATTATAATAGGATAATCTCTGGGATTTTTGCAGATTTTCCGTGCTTGCATCCCTCGGTGAACTCCTGAGAGCCAGCACACATGCATCCACCTAGTATTATATTTTTCACATTGTTAAATTAAAAAAGTAAAAAAATAGGCACATGCAGGTTGTAATGACATCCTAGGCTACAAATCCCTGCTTTTCTTTTTTCGATTAGAGGTGGAGCCTTAGAGAGCCCGGGCTGGGCAGTGGATGTAATTTCGTTTTCTTCAAAAATGTGACATGACAATTCATACTCTTAAAACAAAATAAGAATCAAGAATGAGTTTTTTCTTTTTCTTTTTGTTCAAATACCAGTTAATGCTGTAAAAATGAAAAGCTGATCTCACGTGTCGAAATATTCGCTAGTTCGTAAAATACTTGCTTACGATAAATAGTAAGAAATTGTAAAAAAGTTTTGTAACTGAAGCACGATTTCTCGGAGATTAGTTGATAAATCAGTGCAAAACCTTATTATCAGTTACTTCGATGTGTCTAGATACCGAAAATATACAAGTTTTCTTTTTTTGAATTTTCCACTTTTCGCCAGTTTTGCCGGGCTTCTGTGCTACTGTTCTAGGTTCAGGCACAGACCTTTTGTAATTCAACTTTAAACCACTGACAACTGTAATTTGCAAATTTTGAATTCCCGTATATTATTATATTAAATCAATGTGGTAATAATTTCTGTGCAGTGGACCGGGACTCTATATTCAGATATTACGAAAAAAGTACAAATTTTATTGTCTATCTTTATTTTAATATTTGTTCCATATTTTGCATTAATCCTCACTCGCATTCACCCTGAGAAATGTAGAGGAAATTCTGTTCTGAGATGATTGAATTAACATCACTTGCTGGAGAAGGAATTTTTGTATTCTAATAACTCTTTTCACGATTGAAACAAAAAAAACTATATGCATCTTATCAGAAAATGGTCTGGAACAAATTTGTCGATCTTTTTGAGATGAACAATTTTTCTTGTTAACATTTTTTGTAAAACTGTGCCCGCGCAGCGAGCAGATTTTTTTATTTCTTATTAACGATGTATGTTATGTATGTTGTGCATGTTATAAAACATGATATGTTTAAATATGAAAAAGGATCTTATTTTCCATGAGAATCTTTTCAAGCGCATCGTTGCTTGTTTCAAAAAAAAAAATTGGAAAACCTTATATTTTTCTTTAAAAGAACATATTTTTTTCAGTTTCGACCTTGAAAATGAAATTTGCGGATAGTGTGCATACGAAGAAATACGTCCTTATCTCCTCCGGCATTGTTTGAGAATTTCTGTAATATACTTTTTTTACATTATCCGATATAAGAGCCATAAAAAATGTGGCAAATTTATGAAATCATTTTTAAAAAATTCCCAATCTTTAACAAAGTCGTGAGTATGATAATTTCAAAAATAGCTGCGTCGGAGTTCTGTGCATATTTTAGATAAAATTCAGTGAGTAATGAAGCTATAAATCTCTAAAAATGTATGCATACTAGAAAATGTTAGCAAAATCCCGTAATTAATGAAGTAAATTAGAACTACATGTTTGAAATGATGGTTAATTAATTTATTTGTATTGAGATGTCATTTATGGAATTCTGACCAATTTTAACTTAAATTTTACTACATTCAGGTATAATTCTAATAAATACGAATCAAGTCAACTTAATTGACATGAATATAACTCAATGAATTTTAGTTTGGGGAAATTAAACCATACTCCTATGAATTCCAACTGACTTTAAATTTATTGGAACTGATTTTCGAATAAATTAAGTTAATTCTGCCAATATTAGCTAACATCAAGTAATTTCAAGGCGAATCCTATCCAATTCGAGTAGATTAAAATTAAAAACGTGCAAGCTGAAATTGAACTGTTACAACGTCAAATTAAATTCTTGAAAATTCAAATTTTATTCTTAAATATTAAACTTGAATATGTACCTGCTACTAGTTCTAAATTCTAATAAATTCCAAATTGGCTCTGATAAACTTAAGTGAAATAGACTCAATTCAACTAAATTCTTAGCACTTAACTCAAGTGGGATACTTAGTTCATTTATGAGAGCAAAAAATTAATTTTTAACTTGCAGAAAAATAAAATTGTCTCTTCATAATTTGGATCTGAGTGAAACTTCTCTGGAGCATATTTATTATTATAATTATTATAATAATCAAGAAAAACATTCTATATAATGTATTTTCAACATCAGTTCAGCTTCGTTTTCTTAAATTAACTTATTTCGTGAAAAAAGCCTCCTTTTGATGAAATCGGCCGAGTCTAGGTTCACCGAAATTCAGTGAACGTAGAACAAATATTTACGGTGTGCCTAGACATTTCGTTATAATACTAGTTCAAAATACTGGTATTGTATAATGAAACATATTATGGTGTCAAGGAAAATTCAATAAATTCCTTTAATTTTCAAAAAAATCATTACAGATTCTTAAAGGTGGTGTAAACTAGTTGTGTGAACATTGCCGAAGTATAAATTCACGACTGGCTCAGTACTGGCCCAGTACAGATTGCCCGAA
Source organism: Melikaiella ostensackeni (assembly GCA_032362435.1). Taxonomy (NCBI): domain Eukaryota; kingdom Metazoa; phylum Arthropoda; class Insecta; order Hymenoptera; family Cynipidae; genus Melikaiella; species Melikaiella ostensackeni. The sequence goes on along the minus strand of JAUMHM010000830.1, from coordinate 6,746 downwards.
TTCCATTAGGCCCAAAATATACACGTCAATGCGTATGTGTCAATGATGATGATTGTTTTTGCGTTTTTGTGTATTTTTTTGGCAAGAATTTACCAAGACAAGAAGAAGAATGGCGGGACCAACGTTCTGTAAATGATTAATATGAAATGTAAACGCCGGAAAAGATTACAGAGCTGCCTCAAACTAGTTTACTTGAAAAATGTGAAAAAAGTGACCTATTCAAACTGAAAAAGTGACCAAAATTGACTAATTTGTATCCAAAAACTGACTACAGTGTATTAATAATGAGACTCAATATTCTGTCGAATTCAAAAGAATTCGATTAAATTTACCATATAAGAATTCAAGGTGAGTTCAAGAGACTTTGATAAAATTCATAAGAATTTGATTGAGTTGAAAAATATTTAAAAAATGAAAAAAAAATCCATTGAATTAAATAAACTAGGAAGTAAATGGAATTAAAGACGAATTCAACAAAATTCAAGTGAATTAAAAAATTAAACTCAAAAATGAAAGAAAGGCAATGAATATAATAAAATCTAAGTGAATTTAGAGGAATTCGAGGAAAATAAGAAGAATTCGACGAAATTGATAACAATTCAAGTGAATTGTGAACAATTCAAAATTATCCAAAAACATTCATTGAATTCATTAAATTCGGAGTGGATTTAGAATAATTCAAGGGAATTCAAAAAAAATTTGATGAAAAGTCTAAGAATTCAAAGTGAGTTCAAAAGACTTAAGGGCGAATTAAAAAAAAAAAATAAAATATCCATCGAATTGTGTAGACTTCAAGGGGAATAAGAATTTCATAAAATTGATAAAAATACAAGTGAATTGTAAAAAATTAAAAAATATTTTTAGAAATTGATTGAATTCATCAGATTCGGAGTGAATTTAGGAACATTTTGAGCTATTCAAAATGAATTTGTTGAAGTATCTCAGAATTCATGGTGAGTTGAAAAGATTTCAAGTTGAATTCACAAAAATTATTTTTTCGAATTTTCTAATCCGTTGAACTGAGTGAATTTAAAAAAATTCTAGTATATTGAAAAGAATTTAGGGTAAATTGAAGAAACATTTAAAAGATCCATAATATTCCACTTATTTCAGTGAGAGTGGAGTGAATTTAGAAAAATTCAAGGAAATTCGGAAGACTTTGATGGAATTCATAAGAATTCGAGTCAACTGAATAAAATCATATCAACGAAATTGAAATAAATTGAAAAAAATTCATTTTACTTTTTAAAAACACAAATTCTGCTCTTTAGACCTTTTCTCTTATCTCGCGTCGTTTGGCTCAAAAATTTTAGCTTAACATTTACCGAATATTTTTTTTTTCTTCTCTTTTAATCAATAAAATTTAAACGAAAATTTAAGAAACGAACTCTATGGGTAAAAATATCAGTAATAATTAACCAATCCTTAGTGAAAAATCACTAACGCGTACGTAGCGCTATCTATTTTCTGATATAGTGGTCCTTAAACTGACCCACCAAACTATGCAAAAAATAATTATCTCAATCTGTCGAAAATTATTTCCCTGAAATGGTTTTTTGTATCTCCTACAAAACTGGGTTGGATGGAGCTAGATGGTTTTAGTTTTCCGTAGCTCAGCTGACTAATTTAATTAGTAAAAAAGTTTAATTCATTTCATCTAACTCAAGTGATTTTTAATAATGTTTCAGTAAATATGTCTACTGAATGAAAGTGTTCCAATTTAATATTTTAGTATCTTTAAGAGATTTTGCTATCTGTTTTTGATATCTGTCATTTTGTCAACAGTTTTTCAAGTAGTAAAAAAATGTTTATATATTTTTTTATGCGAAAAAATGATGCACGTGTATTTAATGCACCTTTCTCTTGTTTTTATCAGCTTTGTGTTGGGTATGTGTACGAGCTCTATTGGCTAGCCACTCTTCCTGAGGGAAATATCACGTGATTTGGCGATAAAATGTATTCTTGGTTTGTTATACATCCGGCTTTGCTGATGCATAGGGGAAAGAGAGTTGGTATATAAGCCACGACCGAAGCAGAAGAGGTTCAGTCTATTATCGACTAAAAATGAATCTTGCAATAATCGCCTTCTTCGCTGCCATGTGTCTGGCTCATCTCATTGGAGCTGTTAACGCTGGCTGCACTGATCCTTGTCTTTATGACAGTGATTGTGCCTCATGCAATAATAAACACTGCAACCCTCATGGTGAGTCGAGAAATTATTGATAAATACCTAATAAACGTTTTGGCGTGTTTCTTAGATTTCAAACTGCATTCTTTTTTGTTGTGGCCTTTTGGGGCATTTTGGCTCTACTTTAATTCTTCATCAGATAAGGAGTACATATCAACAGCAACCTGAAGTATCACGCACATGATAAGCTGAATTTCTTAAGAGGAAATTTCTTTGAAACTCCTTTTGTGAAACGCAAAACAAGTTCTGAGAATTTTACTGTAATCCAATTTGAACTGACATTTCCCCTATTCATGAGATTGGTTAAAGCACCTACGTGCTTTAACTAATTTAACGATCGCAGCACGCTAGTGAGAATTACATAATTTGTACTAAGTTAACCGATAAGAGTCAATTATATGTTCGGTACTTTAGTTTCCTGTTGGTCTGTATTCCTCTAATGAACAATCAAAGTAGAATGAAAATGCCATAAAAGACCACAATAAAACGGAATTCAATACTATTAACTACTCCAATGGCGAAATTTTCTTGATCAATTCTTTGGTAAAATACCGGATGTTTTACTAGAATAGAGAGACTTTTGATGAACTAAAATAAAATTATTACTATTTGAGCATAGTTTAAAATAATACCTTGAAATATTAATATGGAGTAATGAAACATACTTTTACTTTCAGGCATTTTCTCTTATTGCATAAATTAACTTGACTGGTGCGATGCAGAGTGAAGAAACCTATTTCCTCCAAGAACTTTACTTCGCAGAAAACATACAGATTTGATTTACGATGTACCAAATGCTTAACCACAGTGTAGTCTTTCGACTTCAATGTTGTGATAAATAAACAATTTTAAAAACTTTGAACAATCATAGTCATTTTACAACACCCTGCATGATATCGAACATAAGTAGTTTTCGACGAATTCCCACCACGTATTGTGTCGAGATTTATAAAGATATTTGTATAAATCATGAAGTTTATCGTTTATTGTTGGAGCAATGAGACGCAGAATTTCATTTTATAATTATTTTGTAATGAACAGTGATTGATTGGAGTTAACTAATAAGGAATCTAATGAAATTATATTGTAATTGTATTACGAAAGAATGCGATGAGCCCTAGGCGGAAAGATTTTACATAGTGGAATAAACTATGCATAATTTTTATTTGTTTTGTACAAGAAATTTTTCCGAAGAATTAGGATTATACATCACTTTTTACACTATTTATAATTTTTCCCCCTGGGACTGATCACTTAAATTGAGCTAATGCCACATTACCAACGTTTCCAAAAATTTGAAGCGCCCACGGTTAGGCTAAGAAAATAGATAAAACAAGTAAATCCAACGTGCTTCTCATTAATTTGAATAATGGGATAGATAAAATGATTGAATTAGAAAAATATCACTGGCCAAATCCCAAACATGGTCGCACAGAATTTCGGTTAGAATTAGTTAGATTCATCACATTTTTTAATTTTTAATGACCAAGGTATGTTACGTATGTTATGCCTTCTTTGGTGTTACATGTAGAGTTGTATCAGAGCTTTTTATAAGTTACTTTTATGTAAAATATTGTAGAAACGAATTTCATGTAACTTTTTGATAACCGGAAGGATTCAATTATGTGTTCAATACTTCAAGTTCCTGTTGGTCTGTACTCTTCTAATGAACAATTAGAGTAGAATCAAAATGCCATAAAAGACCACAATAAAATTGACTTCGATATTATTAACTACTCTAGTGACGAATTTTTCTCAATTAATTCCTTGGTAAAATACAGATTAACTTACTAGAGTAGAGAGACTTTTGATAAACTAAAACGAGGTTATCACTATCTATACGAAGTTTAAAATAATACTTCAAAATACTGGTATTGAGTAATAAAACATATTTTTCTTTTCAGCCGCGATGTCTTGTTGCATGAATTAACTTGATTGATGCGATGCAGAGAGGAGAAACTCATTTCATTCAAGATCATTACTTCGTGGAAAACTTACAAATTTGAATAACGATGTTCGAGATGCTTGAACACAGTGTAGCGTTTCGACATCAATGTTGTAATAAATTACTAATTTAAAAACTTGAAACAGTCATAGTCATCTTAAAACAACGCGCATGATAGCGAACAAAAGCTGTTTTCGATAAAGTCACGATAAGTATTTTATTTGTAGTATTTTATCTTCTGTAAAACATAATTTTTTTCATAAGCCTCAGTTTTGTAAGAAAATAAGCTTTCCAAATTCACGTAGGAAATTTTTGAAAAGTTTTGTCGACTAGACAAAGGAGACTCCTATAAGCGCCTCACATTTCATCTCAAGAGTTCTGCCATTTCTCTTATTGATAACATGATTCACGATGCGTATTTCATGACTAGTATTCCATTTTCAGTAAAACATAAATTTCACAATTTCTTGCGGTGTTTTTAAATATCATTCACGCGTAATGGGCAGTTCTACTATTGAAAACACAATTCACGATAAGTATTTTGTTTGTAGTATTTTATCTTCTGTAAAACATACATTTTTCATAGGTCTCAGTTTTGTAAGAAAACAGGCTTTGCAAATTTACACAGGAAATTTTCAAAAAGTTTTATAGACTAGACACAGAAGACCCCTATAAGCGTCTCACATTTCATCTTAAGAGTTCTTTCATTCCTCCTATTGGTAACACAATTCACGATGCGTATTTGATTTCTAGTATTTCATTTTCTGTAAAACATAAATTTCCCAATATCTTGCAGTGTTTTCAAATATCCTTTACGCGTAAAGGGCAGTACTCCTATTGACAACACAATTCACGATAAGAATTTTATTTGTAATATTTTATCTTCTGTAAAACATACATTTTTCATAGGTCTCAGATTTGTAAAAAAACAGGCTTTGCAAATTTACGCAGGAAATTTTCAAAAAGTTTTGTAGACTAGACACAGAAGACCCCTGTAAGCGACTTACATTTCATCTTCAGATTTCTCTCATTTCTCCTATTGATAACACAATTCACGATGCGTATTCGATTTCTAGTATTTCATTTTCTGTAAAACATAAATTTCCCAATATCTTGCAGTGTTTTCAAATATCCTTCACGCGTAAAGGGCATTTCTCCTATTGACAACACAATTCACGATAAGTATTTCATTTGAAGTATTTAATCTGCCGTAAAACGTGAATTTCCGAATATTTTGCAGTGTTCTTAAACATTCTCCACGCTTAATGGGCATTTCTCCCATTGACAACACAATTCTCGAGTAGTATTTTATTCGTAGCATTTTATCATTTGTAAGACATACATTTTTCAAAGGTCTCAGTTTTGATCGAAAACAGGTTTTCCAAACATATGCAGCAAATTTTTAGAAAGTTTCGTCGACTCGACAAAGAAGAGCCCCATAAGAGTCTCAAATTTTATCTCAAGACTTCTCTTCTAAACAGTCGCGAACGAAACGCGGCGCGAGTCGGGTCACTTTTCCGAAAAATAAATTAAAAATTCTGTCAGCTTCTTTCACGTGCTAATTTTTCAATATCTTTCAGTGTTTTTGAATATTTTTCATGTGTAGTGGACATTTCTCCTACTGGAAACGCAATTCACGATGAGTATTTCTTTAGAAGTATTTTACCTTCTCTTAAACATGAATTTTCCAATATTTTCAAGTGTTTTTAAAGATTCTTCTCACGTAGTGGGAATTTCCCCTGTTAACAACACAGCTCTCGATGATATTTTATTCGTAGTGTTTCATTTTTTGAAGACAACCATTTTTCAAAAGTCTCAGTTTTGATAGAGAAAAGGTTTTCAAAATTTAGGCAGCAAATTTTTTAAAAGTTTTGTCGAATAGACAAAGAAGAGCCCAACGAGAGTCTCAAATTCCATCTTAGCAGTTCTCTCGCAAAAAGACGCGAACGAAACGTGGCACGAGACAGGTCACTTTTCTAAAGATGCATTTAAGAGTTCTGTCAGCTTCTTTCATGCGCTTATTTTTCAATATTCTTTAGGGTTTTGGAATATTTTTTTTTGTGTAGTGGACATATTTCTTATTGACAACACAATTCTCGATGAGTATTTCATTTGTAATATTTTATCTTCTGTAAAACATAACTTCCACTACATTTTGAAGTATTCTTAAATATTCTTTACACGTAGTGGGCATTTCTGCTATGACAACATAATTCACGATGTGTATTTTATTTGTAGTCTTTATCATCTGCAAAACATAAATTTCCCAATATTTTACTGTGTTTCAAAAAATTCTTCACGTGTAGTGGGCATCCCTCCTATCAACAACACAATTCACGATGGGTATTGAAACCCTTGCGTTTTGAGACTTCGCAATTTTCATTAAAAATTAATAAAATTTGTCAATCGAAATATTAATTCAATCGAGAAACAATGATTTCTACGTATTCCATTAATGCTCGTTGATGGGATAGAAATTATACTGCCTGTAAAGCATGCAGTTGGATTTAACATAAGCATTGAATTTACACCTCACTTAGACATAGACGAATACAAATTCTATCGTTTTCAGAAACTTTTTATATTGGCAATATGGTCTTATAATTATGTGAT
>JAUMHM010000813.1:0-17559 GCA_032362435.1 Melikaiella ostensackeni | reverse complement strand
CCCCCCCCCCCCCCCCCCCCCCCCCCGCTCAGTAAATACCGCTCCGATCCTGAACAGCTCTTAGTCCGCCATTGGTATTTTATTTTCATTGAGAAATGAGATTTTCAAAGTTCGAAGGGGCAGAAAATGTCACATGAATGTGCATAATAAAATCGAATGAAAATCTAAATATATAATGTAAACTTTCATTCGATCAAGTCAGACGTAGTCACCAATCTTCAAATTTCTATTCTGCACGTGTAAAAGTAATTTTACTGCCAAATAATGGACGAAAACTGTATTTAAGAAAGATCGAAAAAATTGCCATTTTTCAATACTTTCGTATTTGTATATATACTTTCGTATATATTTCCAATATTTTAATCTTTTTTTTTTAATTTTGGAGGTAAATGGAAAAATTCAGCATTTACAGGGTAATTCAATTCGTTCTTGAAGTAATCACCATGTAAATTTCGCGTTATTTTCAAGCTTAATTCACCAAAATAACAATTTTTGAAATAGTTCAAAAGGGTTTGGTTGAAGAAGAATTCAGAGTCAGATTTTGTACGAATTTAGTGCAATTTGCGTCACGATTTCTAGACTTCATTAATCAATCTTTTAAACCATTGAGTTTATGGTTAGTAACACATTTACTATAATGAAATGAAAAGTAACCGAACATTTCAAAATTCAAATTCACGGCTGTCAAATCACGAAAGGTAACTCCAACTTAGTCGTATTCTCGTGTAACCAAACCTCAAAATAGCGATTTCAATAGAATTCAGAGAATTCAAAAGTATTCAAGGAATCCGAAAGAATTCACAATAATTCAAACAATACAAAGAATTTAAAAGATTTCAAAGCATCCAAAGAATGCAAAGAATTCAAATGAATTCCTTATTTTAACTTGTTAATTATAATCCAAAGTAATTCTTAAGTTTTGAATTCAAAGAATTCAAAGTATTTAAAGAATTCAAAAAAATTTACAAGATTCAAAAGAATCCAGACGAATCCAAAAGAATCGAAAGAATTCTTTAGAGTTGTAAAGAGTTCAAAAGAATTCTTTCAAAGTCTTAATTTGAAGTAGTTAATTTTAAATTTAAGCAATCCTTCATTTTTTAATTCAAATCAATTCAAAGAATTCAAACAAGTTCAAAGGATCCGGAAGAATTTAAATAACTCAAATCAGTTGGAAGGTTGCAAAAAAACTTAAAGAATTCAGAATAAGTCGAGGAATTCACAAGAGTTCAAAACCATTCCGAAAATTTAAATCAATTCAAGGAATCCAAAAGAATTCAAAAGCATTCAAAGAATTCGATGGAACTCGAAACTTTTCAAAGAACCCAAAATAATTGAAACAGTCCAAAAGCATTCCAGAAATCTCAAAGTAATCGAAACGAATAAAAAAATTTCTAAAAAATTGATAGTATTCAAAATGTAATACAGAATTCTGTTGGAGTTTCAGTTGTAAGTAATCCTATTTTTTTCATGAAAAAGATTTGAAAGATTTAAAAATAATTTGAAGAATTGGTTAGAATTCAAAGCATTAAAGAAGTTCATAAAATCTAAAAGAACTGAAAAGAATTGAAAAAAGCAAAATGATTAAAATAATTCAAATGAATCCAAAATAATTCAAAATAATTGAATGTTTCCATGTCTTAAGTTGTCTGAATCGCATGGGGAAAAAATCTGATTTCCTCATGGCTTTTGAATTGTTGGAAGAATGGTTTTTATTGCCTTTAAGCGGATGGAGGTTCTCTTCTTTCTCTTTCCTCTTTTTTTATTTTCATTTTTCAAATTGATTGAAGACATTGAAGAATGTGTCGTCCCAGTTTGGTCGTTGGATTCTTGGTTTGAAGTCATAATTGTAAGTACTTATTTTGAATTTGAAGTAATCTTACTTTTTGAATTAAAAGAATTTAAGATATTCTTAATTTTTGGATTCAAAAAATGCGAAGAATATAACAAAACTTAAAGAATTCAGAGAATCGAAGAGTTCAAAACAATTCAAAGAACTCAACTGAATTCGAGGAATTTTCTTGCATTCTTCATTTGAAGCAGTTAATTCTAACTTAGAGTAACCTTAATTTCTGAATTTAAAGAATTTAAACAAATTACAAAAGATCCAAGAAATCAAGGAATCAAAAAAAATTTTCAAAATCGTAACCAATTCCTAATTTTAAGTCGTCTCAATAAAATTCACAGAATTCAAAGAATCCAAAGAATTCAAAAAAATTTTAAAGAATTTTAAAAGATTTCAAAGAACTGAAAAGAATTGAAAAAGTAAAATAATTGAAACAATTCAAAAGGATTCAAAATAATTGAAAATAATTGAATGTCTCCATGTTTACAACTGTCCAAATCGCATGGGGAGAAGATCCTGGTTTCCTCGTGGGTTTTGACTTGTTGAAAGAATGGTTTTTATTGCCTTTAAAAGGCTGTTGAAAGAAAACCGAAATGTTAGTATATATTTATAAATGTTTTTTTAGTGTGATATAAAAAAACAGCAAAAAAAGATGAGAGAACAAAATTAGGAAAGGGATTTGGAAGTTCTCTTCTTTTTCTTTTTTCATTAAAGAGTGTGTCGTCCAAGTTTGGTCGTTGGATTCTTGGTTTGAAGTCATAATTTTAAGTACGTAATTTGAATTTGGAGTAATTCTTACTTTTTGAATTCAAAGAATGTAAAAGAATTTTAAATTATCAAAGAATTCAACGAATCAAAAAGAATTTAAATGAATACTTGAATTTAAGTCGTTTCAATAAAATTCAAAAAATCCAAAGTATTCAAAAAATCTTGAAAAAATTTTTAATTCAAATGAATTCGAAAAATTAAAAAGAATATAAAAAATTCAGAGGAGTTCAGAAGAATTCAAAGAATTCAAAAGAAATAAAAGAATTCAAAGAATCCAAAGAAATTCGAAGAATCCAAATGAATTCAAAGGAATTTAAAGGAATTCAAAAGAATTCAGAAAATTCAAAATAGTTCGCAGAATTAAAAAGATTTCAAAGAACTGAAAAGAATTGTAAGAAGCAAAATAATTGAAACAATTCAAAATAATTAAAACAGTTCAAAATAATTAAAAATAATTAAAGATGATAAATTGAATGTCTCCATATCTACAGTTGTCTCAATCGCATAGGGAGAAGATCACTGGTTTCCTCATAGGTTTTGACTTGTTGAAAGAATGGTTTTTATTGCCTCGAAAAGGATGGAGGTTCTCTTCTTTTTCTTTCCTCCTTTCTCATCTGCGTTCTTCAGTTTGATTGAAAACATTGAAGAATGTGTCGTCCCAGTTTGGTCGTTGGATTCTTCGTTTGAAGTCATAATTTTGAGTACTTAATTTGAATTTGAAGTAATCCTTCTTTTTTGAACTCGAAGAATTTCAGCTATCCTTACTTTCTGGATTCAAAGAATGCAAAGAATACAACAGAATTCAAAGAATCCAAAAGAGTTCAGAAAATTGAGGTGTTCAGAACAATTCAAAGAATTCAAGTGAATTCAAAGAATTTCCTTTCATTCTTTATTTAAAGTAGATAATTATAACTTTAAGTAACCTTAATTTTTGAATTTAAAGAATCTAAAAGAATGACAAAAATTCAAAGAAATCAACGGTTCAAAAAGAATTTAAAATAATCTTAATGAGTTCTTAATTTTAATCGTTTCAATGAAATTCAAAGAATTCAAGTAAATTCAAAGACTTTTCTTGCACTCTCTATTTGAATAAAGTTAATTCTAACTTTAAGTAATCCTTAATTTTTGAATTTAAAAAATTTGAAAGAGTTACAAACTTGCAAAGAATTCAACGAATTAAAAAGAATTTAAAAGAATTCAAAGAGTTCTAAGAATTCAAAAGCATTCAAAAAATTCATATTGATTCCTTATCCTAAGTCCTTCTTTTTAATGAAAAGTAATCCTGAATTTTTTAAATTCTAAATATTTCAAAAAGTTCAGAAGACTTCAAAATAATTCAAAAGAATTTGAATAAATTCTGATTTTGAAGTCGTTCCAATAAGATTCAAAAAAATCTAAAAGTTTTCAAGGAATCCGAAAGAATTCAATGAACCTGAAAGAATTCAAAGAATTCTACATATTTTAAGAAATTCAGAGGAATTCAAATAATGCAAAGTAATTCAAAATGATTCCAAGAATTCAGAGGAAATTTTTTGAAGCCTTAATTTTAAGTGATCCTAAATTCATGAGACTTCAAAATAATTCAAAAAAAATAAGGAATTCGAAAAAAATCAAAGAATTTAAAATAAAGCAAGGAATTCAGAATATTTCAAAGAATTTAAATGCATTCTTAATTTTGCGTCGTATATTCTGATCTGAAATAATCCTCAAGTTTTAAATTAAAATACTTTAAAGAATTTAAACGATTTCAATAGAATTCAAAGAATACAAAAGTATTGAAAATGATCTAAAGAATGCAAAGGAATTAAGAGAATCCAACAGAATTCGAAGGCTATGAACGAATTCGAAGAATTCATAAGAAATCAAATGATTCAGAAGATTTCAAAGAATTCAAATTGATTCTTAATTTTGAGTCATTAATTTCAATCGAGAGTAATCCTTAATTTTTGAATGTCAAGAATTGAAAGGAATTCCAACGTTTTGAACGATTTCAATACGATTTAAAATCCAAAAGAATTCATGAACCCGAAGGAATTCAAAGAATTCCAATATTCCAAAGAATTCAAATAATGCAAAATAACGTAAAATGATTCAAATAATTCAGAAGAATTCATTTGAAGTCTTAATTTTAAGTAATTTTTAATTTCTTTATTCAAGAGAATTTAAATGAATTCTTATTTTAAGTATTTTCAATAAAATTCAAAGATTCCAAAAGTATTTGAATAATCCGAAAGAATTCGTAACATTTTAAGGAACTCAAAATAATGCAAAGAATCCAAGAGAATTCAAAACATTTATGAGAGTGAAAAAGAATTAAAAAATGTCTATAGAATTCAAAATATTGAGAAAAAGTCAAACAATTCAGACGAATTCTGTTGAAGTCATAAATGTAAGTAATCCTGCAATTTTAAATTCAAAAGATTTCAAGAAATTCGAGGAATTCAAATAATTGAGAAGAATTCATTTGAAGTCTTAATTGTAATAATCCTTGAATTTTTAATTCAAAAGCCCTGAAATCGCCATCATCTCTCGCGAGATGCCTAATTTCCGCGGTTGGTCTTAATGTCGCTTCCACTTCTTCGTCTGTGGCTTGTTCTTGCAGCGGTTGAGATGTTTTTGGCACCACAGAGTATACAGGCGCGCCATGTAATCCCTGCGAGCAGGGATGATGCTGGCATCGTAGCAATCCAGCAAGTCATCTCGAGTCGATCCGTCCACTCAAGACGTGGACCGTCTCACCGGTCCGTCATCGTGACTCCATCCAAATTATTTGCAGCACCCCGAACTATCGGGCGATCGGCACTGTTTGCCGGCCCATTCTCGGGTGCTCTAGGCGTTCGATCATTTTGAACTGCATTCACAACTGGGTTTGGTGCTGTCATAGTTGTTCCCACGAGAAGTTAGAGAAAGGATTCGCCCACCCTTGCCGAGCCCCGCACGCAAGGATAAGGCTGACACTGTAGGAGGTCGCCCGCTATCCCAGAGACACCGTTTGAGGTGCCATTAAGCTTTCAGCACGGTTGTTCACGCCTCAGCTTGGGGGTTTTTCCTGCGAGACCATCCCTGGATAATTGTCCGCGACTGCTTATTAACTTTTGTAACCGTATTCAGCAGAAACTCTCCGCACAGGGACCCTCTATCCTCAATCTGAGGAGGCGTTCGCTGGCTTTGTCATAGACCCTCTGATTCGATTCCAAAGGAACCGAACCGAAAAAATATATACATAAGTTTGTCAAACACCGCAGAGTACCAAAAGATAAATATCTTTGATTAATGTAGGAAATAACGCTATTCTTCTCACTCTAATGGGATATTTCAGTAATGTGGAATAGTTATAGTTTTAGTGCATGGCTTTTTGCTTGTTGCTTCGCGCCGACTCTGATTTTGGGGTGGAGGCACGGTGGTGGGGATGTTGGACTATAGAAAGCTGAGAAATAATTGGAGTTTAACCATTTCTTTATCTGCCTAGGTGATCAGCAGTACAAAGAGCGATCCATCAAGATGGAGACTACAACCCTACTGGACAAATGGGCTGAGGTCATCCTCAACCTAAGGAGGCTGTAGAAGGCTGTATCTGTAAATATCATTGAACAAATTATATGTCTACGTGTCCGCCTTAATGCGTTACTGGTAAAAGGCGAAGGTGCAAGAGACCGAGACCCTCTTATTGATCGAGTAAGTTGGGCTGATTGTGACGCAGCGCTTAAGCGTCGACTCCGAATAGGAGTAATTGTAAATATAGTTCATGAGGATTTCAATACGAGTACGTTCTTCAATGATGCTTTCGTTCTCTTTGAAAAGCGTATAAAAGACGCACTGAATAAGTTTGAAGCGTTAAAAGTGTACGCCGAATTAGGTGTCAAATTTAAAAAAGTTGTCAACGATGATGAAAAAGTAGAACTGACAACATTTACGACTAAGGCAAAAGAAATTTATCTGACGACTGTATAAGTTGATTGGTTTAATGATAATGTAAGATAACCAATCTTAAAGAGACTTGAAGATTTCCAAGAAATTGATTCTGAATGAAAATTACACTCGATTGTGAAATTAGAAATTAACATTAATAAATACAACCCTATGCGAGCTAGTTTTCATATCGACTTACCGCTGCCAATTAAAAAGAAGCGAGCTTGTATCAATGTACAAAATAACGACAACGAATGTTTCAAATGAGCAGTGTTATTGGCGTTGTATCCAGCTTCACAACATGTGTATCGTATTTCTTATTATTCACAGTATAAAGATAAATTAGATTTTAGTTAAATAGGGTTTCCCGTAACTCTGAAAGATATACCGAAATTCGAAATATCAAAAAGTATGTCTGTAAATGTGTATGATCTGAATAGAAAAAAGTTCAATTACACTATTGTCCCTCTACATCTTACATCTGAAAAGAAGGAACAACATGTCAACCTTCATATTCAACACCATTACATTTATGAAAGTCTTGATGAATATCATATTGACGGCGACGATCAAGATTTGTATAACTTTCATTATGTTTGGATAAAAGATCTGTCTAGGCTCGTTAGTAAGCAGCTATCAAAATACAAAAGCAAAAAACATATTTGTGATAGATGTCCCCACTATTTTACAAGTGCAGAAAAATTTTCCACCCACGAAGAAGACTGTAAGGCCTTGAATCACTACAAAATTAATCTAATCAAACCCGGTAAAAACTTTGTAGAATTTGAGAATTACAACAATTAAGAAAAGGTCCCATTCATAGTCTATGCAGACTGTGAATGTTTGCTTTAACCGGTTGAAAAACCGCAGGAAAATAATTCCAATACTGAAGTTTTCCAACATCATGAAATCTTTAGTATAGGATATTGTCTGAAATGCAGCTATGACGATTCTCTATCTGGCTATCATTTCTGCCCTAAAGATGAAAACCCTGAGAAATGATTCGCCAAGGAATTGGAGCAATTGGCAGAATACGTTGAAACCGTTTTCCTGTGCCCAATTCCTATGGATGATCTTACTTGTGAGCAAAAGGCTGCCTTCGGGGAAGCAACTGTGTGTCACATTTGCGAGCAAAAATAGCGCTGGGTGACACAAAAGTTCGCGATCACTGCCATTTAACGGGAAAATGTAGGTGGTCTTCGCAACAATACTGTAATATAAATTATCATGATTCCCAAATTATACCTGTGGTATTTCATAATCTCACTGTCTATGATGCGCACTTTATAATCCGCGAAATTTGTACAGAATTTCAAGGGAAAGTTGACCTCCTCCCCTTCAACAAAGGAAGATATATTTCTTTCACGAAACATGTTAAGGGGGGGTGACATCAAATTGCGCTTCACTGACTCGTTTAGATTTATGGCGTCATCCTTAGAAAAACTAGCTTGGTACTTAAAGAACTATAAGATTGTGAATTCCGTGTTCTCCAATCTAAGTCGGGACAAAATTCAATTGCTTACACGTAAAGGTGTATTGCCTCATAAGTACTTAGACTCGAGAGCGAAGCTATTGGAGACACAACTGCCAGGGAAAAAACAGTTTTATAGTACTCTAAATGATACGCATATCTTCGATGAAGACTATGCGCATGCGCAATGCGTATGGTCTGAATTTAATTGTAAAAATCTTGGTGAGTACGTTGATCTGTACATGAAAACAGACGTGTTACTACTTGCGGATACCTTCGAAAATTCCCGAGAACAGTGTCTGAAAGCGTACGGATTAAATCCAGCATACTAGTATACGACTCTTGGTTTGACTTGGGATGCCATGTTAAAGTATACCAAAATAAAGTCAGAACTCCTCACTGACATTGGTAAACTCATGTTTATTTATTCAGGTATTAGGGGTGGAGTAAGACAATGCTCTAACCGCTATGCCAAAGCAAATAACCCATACACGGAAGTATACAGCAAGATTGATGAGATCATTTATTTGGTCTACTTTGACGCCAACAACCTGTATGGTTGGGCAATGGCGCAATGGCTTCTCGATGGAGGTTTTGAGTGTGTCCCAAATGTAAATATTAACTTTAGTGTTTCCAATGATTCACCTCTTGGCTATATTTTGGAACTAGACTTAGAATACTCGGAAGAACCTCACGATGCCCATAATGATTTGCCTTTTTGTCCTGAACGCTCGAAACTGTCGGGGTCAAATCAGAAAGAAATACTAACCACCCTCCTACCCAAATGCAAATATATTCTTCATTATCGTGCACTTATACAAGCTTTAGCAAACGGTCTTAAATTAGTCAAAATTCACCGAGTGCTCAAATTCAATCAATCCCCTTCACTAAAATCGTACACAGATTTCAATACTTCAATGAGAGCAAATTTCCGGAACGAATTTCAAAAGAACGTCTTAAATTAATGAACAACGCGGTATATGGAGAAACAATGGAGAGCCTGCGCAAAATTGTACACGTCAAACTCGTCACGAAGTGGGAGGGTAGGTACGGTGCAGAAGCCCTCGTATCAAAACCCAACTTCCACAGCCGCGCAATTTCAGTGAAAATCTCGTAGCTGTGGAATTAAGAAAGACTGAGGTTTTCTTCAATAAACCGTTATAAGTAGCGTTTAGTGTGCTGGATATCTCCAAGACTTTGATGTGCGACTTTCGTTATGGCTACATATCACCAAAGTATGGTAGTCACCTTAAAATGCTGTATACAGACACCGAAAGTTTTATTAATGAGGTTAAATGTCCAAATATTTACGCGGTCATGAAAGAATATATCCGCAAGTTCGACACGTCTGACTACCCTCCAAATAACATCTACGGTATTCCGCAAGTCAACAAAAAGATCTTAGGTCTTATGAAAAACAAATGCAAAGATAAAATCTCAACAGAGTTTGTTGGCTTGCTGAGTAAAATGTATAACGTGTCAGTCAACAACCAAGATTTTGTAAAGAAAGCGAAACGTGTAAAGGCCGGAGTAGTCAAGAAAGATATAGAATTTAGCGATTACATTGACTGCTTAGAAAATATTAAAATGCAAAATAGGATCCAATATGTAATTAGATCGTGATTACACCACGTCCAAACATTAAAACACTGTAAAATATCACTAAGTCCTCACGAGGACAAGAGGTTCCTATTACCAAGCAGTACCGATACCCTGGCATAGGGGCACTATAGGATAAAGGAATTAGAAGATAAGGGAATGGATGTAGATAGCGAATAAATTGTAAATAGGAAATGAGTGTGTGTGTGTGTATATATTGTAAGCTAACATTGTAAATATATTGATGATATTGAAATTAACAACAACATAATATGTATATATCATTTTCTTTATTTTTCAAAAAAGAACCTCACATCTAGTTAATACATAAGTTTAATATAAGTTTGATGCCAAAGTAACTATACTTTGACTGTAACTCAACTATACTTTAACTATAACTTGACTACACCTTAACTACCCTATATCTCAAGCGTACTTCAACTATACCCTAACCATACTTTAAGTATAACTTAACTATACTTTAACTATAACTTAACTACGCTTTAACTATAACTGAATCATAGTTTAACGTAAAATTGACTTTTTTTATTATATGTCTGACTTGTCTATCCAACTATTGTGTGAAGAATCAAGTCAAAGCCATTTCACATAGACTTTGTTATCACGTTTCTTGAAAACCTCTATGGTATCTATGAGATAAATTTTAGGGTACTTGACCTTGAGGAGCTCTTTTCGAAAGAAGCCACCAGCAATTGTTTGACACTGGCAGTCCCTTACCTTATACGTAACTGGTTTTGTGGACATTCCTTGGTCTACAGTGTATATTTCAGTGAACCGGTTCGCCGTGTATCTCTTTTCAAGAACGTTTTTCAGTTTGCTCACTCGAACTTTATCATCAATTTTGAATTTGATTCGTCCCGTAGGTTGTATGAATGCATTAAGCTCTCAAAATGTGAATTGTCAAATTCTTTACCCTTATCGGTATGCAATTACTGGGGGATTCAAACTTGAACAAGTATAAATTCCATTGCAGTAGTAATATCTTTTCCAGTTTTGCTTTTCACTGGAATAGCCTAGGCTTATTTCAAAAATATATCTATAACAGTAAGCAAGTAGTTGAAATCTTTATTCACTTGGGAATATGGGATCATTTGGACCAAATCTGCCTGCCAGGTCTCACCAAGACCACGCATTACCACATGACGACGTAAATAATTCCTTCTTGCAGGTTTATGCAGCTCTGTGACTACAGTCAGTTTTCTTGCGTCCATTTTCTAGTACGTTCAGTCGCGCGACCAATTGTGCAATGAGTTCAGCACTGCAAAGTGATAACTCTTGTTCTGCATTGATTTGTAGATTCTTAATTTTCTCGTTGATCCTATCTTCAACAATTTGCATCATAATATGATTATTATCAATTTCATTACGTATAGATGACGTAAGTTGATATAAAGTTCGTATCTCGCCTTGGATAATACGTTGTACAAGTCTCAAATGGACTGCGTCGTATTGTTCTTTAGTGTCTTCAACGTTACAGAGTCTTATTTTATCAATATCGTAATTACCATCTGAAGTAACCTTGTAAACAACGTCAGGAGCTCCAGTAGGTCCACTCCTTGCTCAAACAGCTCGGTCCAGAGGATGTCCGAACACGCCAATGCTCATTTTAATACTGTTGCTATAGTCAGCTGAACTCTCTTAATACATGATTTGAGCCTCTCGTAATTCCTCAATGATGGAGATAACTTCATTATTGTGACTAGAATTTCCAGCTACTTGAGACGCCATGAGCACTTGAAGACGATCGACTAACACATTAGGATCATCCCAGTGGATATAGTCTGGCCTTGAATCTTGTCTTACAATCATAAAATGAGTTAGTGAATCATTACTTCTGATTGATTGATTTGTTAATTACTCAAATTGGTTGGTTGACTTTTTAACGATCCGCCATTGATTGATCTTCTTTTTGTCGACTCTTTATTGGGGAAAAGTTTTGCGTCAATATGCGTGTACTTGAAACTTTTATCTGCACGTATAGGTTCAGAGGAACTGCACATTTTCTTGAGTGCATTAGTAGCGATAAGAATTTCATTTTAATTACTGAAATCATTAGGATTCACATAAGCTTCTCCAGGTTTTTGTTTGAACAAAACTTCTAACAATCCTCTGCTCAGCAGATAACGCATATCACCAATTTGGGCATGTTGATTTTCAAAACTTATCGGAGTATCACCAATCATAAGGGATCCATCCTTAAGTTTACGGACTCCATAAATCATATCCAAATATTGTTTCCTATTTCGATTTAACAGAAAGAGGAACTTTTTTGTTCGTTTTCAATAACTTTGAGAAGTTCGTCATCATTATCTTCCTAAACCATAATAGTTGCTCTCAATCATCCCCATCAGCAGTCATAAAAAATATATCACTTTCTTCATCATCATCTTTTGTGATTTCCTTCTTAAATTCATGCTTGAAAGGCATGTTTACCAGTTTTTTAGTGGTGTAACTTTGAGTTTGAAGGTTTCATTCACTACACTTTCAGCAGCTCCTTTTTCTAATTTGAGCATACGATGTTTCCCTCGAATTGCATCACTAGCTTTTCCTATTTGACGGAGTACTTCTTCCTCTTTGTGAGACGTGTTAATGCTTCGATGTCTCAAACAATACCAAAAGTATTCTAATACAACCTCTTATATTTATAAACTAACGAGCCCAGTCTGAAGTTGCGCACCGAGCCTAGGCTCGACTCCCTCGTTGCGGAGAACCGCCGCATGGGGGGAAGTGGTGGGACAGCGCGCGCACGCCGGGCACATACGATACCTCGTATCGGGCACACACGATCACGCACGATTCCTCGCCCCACCTCTCTACAATACCACCATTTTTTACTCATTCGATGCGCGGCTTATTTGGCTATTGACATATGCTTTGCTGCAATTCAATGTTTTAGATTATTTTATAGATGCTGTATGAAATTAATAATAGATAATATTATTATTGATGAAGTTCCTACGTGTTCAAACAATGGATTGTTTAACAAACGTGGCAAAAAGTGGAAAGATTCCTATAAACCTCTGTTTGAGAGGCAGGAATTAATTTGCATACACTGTAATGTTGTGATTAGTCAGGCAAGAAATAAGGAATTAAGGCGTCATTCAAGTTCAAAGTCGCATAAAATAATTGTATGCAGATTTTCAAAATATCAGAAAAGAAAAATACTCATCTCGAGAATTATGGGAAGAAAATGTTGGAAGTCCTGAGGTTAAAAGATTTTTCAACAGAACCGAAGATGTTATCTGTCACGGATGAAGCACCTCATATGGTTGAAGCTGCTGGAGAATTAAAAACAAATGTTTTCAAGAATGTTTCATATCACACTAGAACTCACATATAAGCGCATCCGATTTAAGAATTCCGAAAACTGCTGGCCCACGCAGTTTCTCAGCGGGCAGGAAGTGTCAACAATGCGTCGCCACCAGTAGCGCAGCGATAAAAGCGGGCAGCACGAGAAGTGGATAATAGTATAGGAAAAGCTCAAAAAGCTTTACATACAAAACATTTGCTAGCAGACTTACGGTACATACTCACTAATTTTGAATGTTTAGTTGAGTACGTTAATAAATTACAAACTCAGGGACTGCCGCTTCAGGAAAATTCAAGTTATGTTCAACACGTGAAGGAT
Source organism: Melikaiella ostensackeni (assembly GCA_032362435.1). Taxonomy (NCBI): domain Eukaryota; kingdom Metazoa; phylum Arthropoda; class Insecta; order Hymenoptera; family Cynipidae; genus Melikaiella; species Melikaiella ostensackeni. The sequence goes on along the minus strand of JAUMHM010000813.1, from coordinate 4,320 downwards.
GAATTGTCCAAGCAGAGTGGACCAGCGTCAAAAGTAGCCGAAAAAAATTAAATGATGTTCTGGCGCATAACAAAGATTTAAAAGTACTGCAATTGATTGCTGGAAATTTGGATGCTCAAAATATTGAAGGTTGTCCCTACTCTGAAAGTGAAATTCAGAAAATGAAATATGCCCTTATCACATCGGTAGAGGTAGAGCGCAGTTTCTCTCGATATGCTAATATTTTTAGCAACAGAAGGAGAGCGTTTATTTTTGATAATATAAGAATTATATTCACGGTGTCGACTAATGCTTTAACCCTTAATAAATTGAATTTTGACAATGGTTGATAAAACACTGTTATCTGTCATTTAATTTGAAATGTCTTTTTGGCACCGTTTTATTTTACTTGCATTGATAATGATAACGTATCATTTGTCGTTCGATTTTCTTTTCCTCCCACTCAGTGCTGTCCGCTAATCATAGTCACTGACATTCAAATGCTCGCGCGCGCTCTCCCACCACTTTCCACCATGCGGCGGTTCTCTGCAACCAGGGAGCCCAGCCTAGGCTCGGTGCGCAACTTCAGACTGGGCTCGTCCGCTCTCTGATCGAAAACTTGTTTGAGATTTGTCTCATCTTGCCCAAAAAAAAACTAATAAATTGTGATTGCCCCTAACTAATTGTTTAGGGACTTGAGTGCATGTTTGACAAAGATAGAAACTATCAACATTTACATGTCTTCCTATGCAAAAGGAGGCTTTAACATTGTCGTGCTTTTCACAAGCGATATCATCAAATACAAAGATAGAGATTGGATTACCCTCACTGGATGAAGCTACACTTTTATGCTCACTGAATGGAAAGTACTCAACGCCATCTACGCTATTGAGTACTTTTGCAAGAATTTACACTTGGGCTGTTGAATATATTTCGAGTAGAGGTAAATATTTTCAAATCTGAGACCATTTAGGTGTAAAATGAGAGAAAGCAGTGCATTTGTTTTACCACAATTAGATGGTCCACATAAAACAGCACGAATGCTGTCCGACAGCAGACTGCCATGACTTTTCACCTTCTTTTGCTCGTGCTGAACTAGGGTGTCTATATTCACAATCGGAAGTTTAGCAGCTTATTTCTTGAACTGCATCTTGATCTCAACTGCTGCTCGGGCTATAAATATCGCGCTTATATAAGCTTCAAGTTAGTCGCGTACTAACCTTCGTAGACTGAGGAATGATTATACATCACAGACAGAAAGTTGAGAAACGCTGTGGTGAAGACTTCATTAATAGTATTATCAACAAGTTACCTCTTGAATTACATTTACCAGGCTACCAGTACTGTGGACGTGGTACTAAACTAGCTAAACGATTGACACGAGGTGATCCAGGTATAAATCCGCTGGACGCTGCTTGCAAGGTGCACAATATTGCCTATTCGAAAAATCTTGACAATATTGACGCAAAAAACGCTGCTGATCGAACACATGCTGACAAAGCGTGGCAACGTATTTCTTCTAAAAAACCTGGCTTTAGTGAAAAAGCAGCTACAGTAGCTGTAACTAACATCATGAATGCTGAATAAATGCTCGGTATGGGACTGAGGATGAAGAAGAAGAATGAAAAAAAAGTTAAAGAAACGAGTAGTGCTGAGAAAGATTGTAGATGCAGCTAGAAAATCTCTAATCCCCAGTAATGATGCTTAAGTCGCCATCAAGGCTACTGTAGATAGTAATAGAAAAGCTGTTACAGAGCAGGTGGTAGGCGTTAGGTGAGAGCACTTCGTATTCTACCTATTCCCACTTGAAACCTTACAGAAAAGGATCAGGTCTACACATAAAACCCTATCAACAAGGTTTAGGAATAAAGAAAAAACGTACGTCAAAAAACTTGTAGTGAAACTACCACAACGAGCACTAGCCGATTTTGATTTGCTCAAGTATGCTAAGACTGTAAAGATTTCCCATTTTCGCGGGGTTTTTATGCGAAATGAATTGCCTAAAAGAGGAACTCATCGTCATGAGTCAGTTATCATTAACCTCGATGATAGAGGCGGCCCTGGGACGCATTGGGTGGCATACAAAAAAAGTAATAATGAAACATTATATTTTGACAGTTTCGGTAATCTTCGACTACCATCTGATCTTTTCAAGTATCCAGGTACTGGTAGCTTCATAAATTGAGGCTCCGGATTCAATAACCTCGCATGAAATCTCACGCTTGAGAGTAGGGATGCCTCTTGTCGCTTGGGCTTATGCGACGTTCAGGTGCCCTCCCACTTTTAGGCGAAAAATTTTATGCAAGGTTCTTAAATCCGGAGCCTCAAATACAATCATGAAAGATATCAAGAATATAATACATTCGAATGAGGCCATTCATGCCTCGAATTCTTATGTGAGCAGCTCAATGTATCAAGCAAATATACTCTACTATGTAAGAGTAAGTAATTGCCTGTAAGGAATCAGTATACAGAAAGACATCATCATGGATGAATTATTCACTCTATTTCAGGCAACTCATCAGTGCTCGATACAGAATACTTTTCACCAATAGAGCTCTCACCAAATAAGAAATTATGCTCTTGGTCTCGTTAAATTTCGCACATTTAATTCAATTCCTGACATTGATGATAAAAAAAATAAATTTTACATTGATGATCAGGTGGTGACCATACCCCCTGGCAGTTATGAAATTGAAGATATTGAGAAATACATACAGGTGTCTCTAGCGAATGAAAAATATTCTGTTGTAATAGTGCCAAGTAGCAGTGATGAGATCGAGAATTATGTACAAAATAATCTAGAAATCAAAGATACGATATTAAGTAACAGGCCTAACAACAATACTTTGCACAGTGAAATCAAAAGCACTGGTGAACCTAATTTTAATCTTAAAGATTCTATTGGCCAATTGTTGGGATTTGAACCACGTGTCCTTCCTGCTAACAAACTGCATGCATCAGATTTACCAGTAGCCATTCTCAAGGTGAATGCTTTCAGAGTTGAATGTAATATAACAAGAGAAGCATATATTAATAATCGCAAAGTTCACACAATTCATGAATACTTTCCAACTGTCTCACCGGAATATAAGATCGTGTATGAGATGTATCCTAATTTTAAATCTTCATATTGTTATGGAGAAGAGCCTGAACCTCTACTAAAGAAACAAACCTTCAAGGAATATGCTCCACTAATTGGTATTGATTGCTCAAAACAAAAGGAGTTTCTTAAACAGGCTTCTGTGGATGTGCGATTAGAATTTGAATCAAGTACTAATTTTGCTGCTAACACAACAGCCTATTACCTAATCTGACACGATCGCATTGTCCAATATCAACCAATCAGTGGTGTGGTGAAGAAGCTTATTTAAATTTAAGGTCGTGAGGGTAATGCTGAATGGAGGGGAAGGGTGTCAGCAAGGTATTAAAGAGCTGATTTTGGCTAGAAAAATTATTTTCAGCCAAGACGGAATACGTTGTGAATGTTCAAGGCTTCAAGAGACCATACAACGTCTGTCTTCAAGAAGTGGGACATTCTCCCCCTCTAGGAACTTGAATGGAAATCATATATGACTGTATACTCACATCATGCTCAACACACTAACAGTTGTGAAGTGAATAACGTTATGATTATCAGAAAATGGATTTTGAATAAACCAACAATGACGAATGCATCGACAAGTGTAGATGAAGTGGACGACACTACACTTACAGATTGTCATAATTAATGTAAATTCTATATTTGAAAGAAAAACTAGATTAAGATCTTTTTGTACAACTAGGTTAAGATTTTTTATGAATAAATGTTATTAAATAGAAAGGAATATGTGAATTTAATTCTCACTTTCTATCCTATTAATTTTCAGTTAATTTAATCATTTTTAACTCAATTTGATTATTTTTATCTCAGTTTTATTAGTTTTGACTTAATGCAATTAGTTTTAATTAAAATAGTTGAGTCATTTTCAATTTGAATTTTTTTTCATAAGTATAAGTTTCTTTCCTTGTCTTTGCGCATGCGCGATAGAATACATTCTCTTTGTGCTGACTCTGAATTGGAGTGGGGTAGTGAAGAGTGGGGTCAGCTTTTCATACAAGCAGGGTTGCTGGGATACTTTTTTTATTCCAACGACTCCGAAGTTCACTGAAGCTACAACTGGAACAAAACCTCTGACGCTTCACCAAGAGTATGGATTTCAAGGAGATCAATACCGTTGGCTGCATGGATGGATTCCTGCCGACGAAGCCGCTGTCCAAGTTGACTCCTGGACATAAATATCCTGTGACGAAGATCCTGAAGATTCAAACCAAGTATGACGCCAGAATCATTGTTGAACA
>JAUMHM010000729.1:0-18463 GCA_032362435.1 Melikaiella ostensackeni | reverse complement strand
AGCCAACGCTGTGTTAGTGACCGCTGCCTCTCCACTCGGTATCCTCACTCTGAGAGCCCGCTGTACGTTCGACACGGCCCAGTGCAATGCGGCGCTCCTGATTGATCCAGCTTAATCATTTCAGAACACAAAAACTAAAACTTCGATATATTTTTGCCGAAGGAAGTTTCGTTTTTTCTTTTATACAGTCATATAAGTCCAGACACTCAGTTCTGGGACACCCTGTATGGATCAAAAACTGCAACGTTTGTATGAAATTTGATGCACGTGTTTATGCTCCAAAGTCCACTATAACTTGTCCAGACGCATTAATTTCAAGAATGTTGTCACATTCTGCGTGGACGATACAAATTAACTGCTGACAATAGCTCTTCTGCAAATCTGGCCCGACACGTATACTACCATGTTTTACTAAATTTCAATGAGCATTCTCATTTGCTGACAAATCGGGTATTTAATGGAAAGCAAACAAGCCAAATCCTTTCGCATAATCAATACAAGATAAACCACTCCCTTCGTTGAGAAAATATATTCCTGTTCCTGAGAAAAGCGTATCATATGCATCCACAAAAAGGTTTTTTCAAGTAAAATCAGGTTGTAAAGCTTTAGATGGAACTTGTATATCATCTACGTGGAGTGATAGATAATTGATTTAGTAATTCTTGAAGTTCAAGGGACTCAGTGAGATATCTCCATTAAAATCTCTATCATCAACAAAACCAATGATCATATGTTTTGGTATTTGCCCCGGTATAATGTTATCAATAGTGTGACCCAGAATACCTTGCATAATGACGTCCTCTATTTCCACACGTGTAACACTAGGTTACTCTGTAAAGTATTTGCTGGACCTAACAGTACAGAGTCCTGTTCGCTGCATAATGGTGCCGCTGATGAAGGAACATTTGTTTTGGATTCGGTGTTTACCTCAGGCCATTCTGGGTTGCATCATTTGAATGAAGATAAGTTAAATTTCGTTTTATGTGTCCTGCGTGATAGAACCTTTTTCGGCTATTGGCCCAAGCCGTATAAGTAACGGGACTTTTTTCTCTATTATTTTCCCCTTTTAAGGTGTCCGTATCTTTCCGAATTTGATTATATTCTGGCTTAAGCATTGAGGATTTGGTTCGCGGTAAGTGTTTCAAAACTAGCTCTGCTGGTGCTAACCCAGTTTCAACTCAAGGCGTATTTTTCGTAAATATCAAAAAACGAATTGATTTGCTATCCGCGCCTAAACCCGAATTACACGCCAAAATTTGTTTCTTCAGGTAGTTTTTCGCGTTCTGAACAGATTTTGCAGCCATTCCGTTGCTTTGTGCGTGGTACCGATGGCTGTGAGTCAGTTTTGTACCATTTTTTAAACAAAATTGCTCAAAATCCCCCGCTTTAAAAGGAGGACCATTGTCCGCACAAAGTTCTTCAGGAAACCCTAATGAGCTGAAGGTGATTAGTAATTTTTCGACGGCTTTTTCACAATCTATACCTAGCATTACGTAAGCATCTACGCATTTGGAATAGGCATCGACAATAATCCAGATTTTATTTTGTATTTAGATTTCATATATTATCCAGATCCAGGTCATTATCATTATCCAGATTTTATTTAGATTTTTATTTTGTAACAAAAATCTGAAAAATCAATGCGCACACGCTCCCAGGCTCGATTTGCCGGATTCCAATTAAGATTTTAGAAACGTTTTGGATAATTTGGCAAGAAGCGCATGACCAGGCGAGGCCCTTGATATCTCGATTTAGTCCTGGCCAGTAAACATGCGAGTGAGCATTTTCATTCTGACTATACCAGGATGTCTGTCGTCTAACAATCCTAAAGCTTTTTCCTCTTAAACGTAGAGGAACAATAATACAATTTCCTAGGCTAACGCAGTTGGAAATTGTAGACACTTCGTGTCATTTCGCGAAGTATGGTTCAAGCGCTTCGTCGTTTAGACGATCAGGCCGTCCTCCTTCTGTCAAATCTAGAGCTCAACTTAATACCTGATCTTTTGTCGTTTCCCGGTCAATATTCAAACTTGAAAGTGGCTCCTCTACACCTATTTGAAGAACAAAGTTATCAGTGCTTTCTTTGATCGGTAATCGCGAGAGCCGATCTGCGCATCTAACATCACTAATCCTAAACCCTCGCGTTCAAGTTGGCTATAATTTTGTTCCACAGGAGTTAATGCAGCTGACTGAATCATTAAAAAATTTGCATGTTTCTATTTGAATTCTTACATTGAATTCGTCCAGTTTTTTAAAACGACTCTGAGCTTCTTTTCGCAATCCCCAAGGTTCTCTCCGCTTACTATAGAATCATCTAAATAACAATAGATACCTTCGATTTTTTCTAGTATCGCATCCATTACCGACTGAAATATTCCGGGTGCGCTTGCTATTCCAAAATGGAACCGGTTTGTAACGAATGATCCTCGATGAGTATTATCTGTCAACAAATGCTCACTGGCTTTCGAAAGCTCAAGTTTTGTAAAAGCCGACATCAAATCAAGTATGCAGAAAACTTTTCCGCCTGACAACGAGACTAAAATGGCATCGATTTTCGGGAGAGAATACATATCTCTCAGAATATTCGCATTCACGTTAGGCTTGTAATTAACGCACAATCTCAAGTTAATTCCTTTTCATGGGACAACATCTGAGGGTGAAACCATTCACTGCAATTGACCGGGGTCCAAAGACCATTTGCGACTGGTTCGTCTAATTCCTTATCTACTTCGCTGATAATCTTATAAGGTATCCCGTGAGCTTCTTTAAATACCGGTATAGATTCATTTTTTGAGACAATGTTCGCGACGAAATCATGAATACTAGTTGTGTTATCCGGATCAAAAACGTTAGGAGAATCTTTTTTTCAAAAATGTATGAAAACCGCGTTTGTCAGTAACTGAATTGATCGAGAAAATATTTTTCCTCCAACCGGAATACAAAACAGATAACCAGTCTCTGCTGAGCAAAGGAACCGGGATACTTTCGCGCACAACAATAATTGACAGCTGGAACGCAGGAAAATTGAAATTTTGCGTAACGCTTACCTCAATACGTCCTTATACAGACAAAGGAACGCCAGATGCTTCCTGTGAATTCAATTTACTCGGACTTACCTCTGAACAATTTTCGAAATAACCATTGTAATCCTTTTTGCTCATTATTGTCACTATTCGCCAGACATTTAGTTTTTGCGGCTCCCAATTCCATTGAAACAGCTGTTTTGACCGTTCAATTGAACGTAAACTTCGTCTCTCCTAATAATTTTCTCCTAATGCTCTCGTTGCGAACTCCGCATACCAGTTGATCTCCCAGAGCGTGCTCTAGGAAAGTACGGAATGAGCATCGTTGAGCGAGACTCTTCAAATCGACGCAAAATCGCGAAATGGATTCGTCTGGTTTTTGTAACCTTCGTAGACAGAGCTTCAGGTAGTAGGCTGTTCCTTAAAATTTCGTATTATTTTGAACGCATAACAGTAAGAAATGAAGTCACTTTTTCCATCAGTAACGTCATTCACTACTAAAAACTGTTCGAATCGTTCCATGTAAGACTTAAAGGCTCTCCATCGTCATAAGCCTCTACCACTCCCATATACTTGGCCATTTTGGACTTCCTTTGTGCACTGAACCACCCCTCGCCCGAACTAAATCGTACACCTTTCACGTGAACACGTACGAACTAGTCACCAGAATTGTGTAGTGTACGTAGACACAATTAGACACTTGCATATGTGATAAGTATAATTGCGTTTATTGAAAAAACATAAGGAAACTGTGACAGACTCACATAGGCGAGCTCTCCCTTCGCTTTCGCAGGACAAGCTTGTTCGTAAATGGCGCTGTATCAATACGGCGCTTATTTAAATTTGGTTACAGACACCACATACTCCTCAATTTCTCTTCTTTCATTCTGACTCTTTGTGCTTCGTTCTGTTTTTCGCACAATTTTCTTCTTTTTCTTTCTCGACGTGGTTCTGCATTTAGTATTCATTCTTCGAGCGCTGGCAGGGCGCGTGTGTGTTGTCATACGTACCTGTATGATGAACAACTGAGGCGAACGCTCACGTTTATCTGCATTATACACGTGCTCAATGTGTGAACGTCGGCCGACACCACCACCGACCTGATAATCAAAGTGATCGTCGTAATAAATCAATTATTTTTTTGGATATTTCTATTATAGTTTAATCGAAACACTTGAAATGTAACGTCACTGTCAGCGGTCCACACTCAAATGGTATTGGATTACCCAATTGATCTCTTATATCTATCTCTATTAGTCTGCAGGTTTGTATGTATGAGTATGCTAGCCGATTCAAACCAATCTTTCGAAAGCCTAAATATGAGGTCGGAGATTACGTACGGATCAGTCGAGCGATAGGCGTCTTGCCAATGTCAGGCAGGAGTATTTTGCTGGAGAAAAGCTACGCACTTTCACCGAACCTTAGAAATAATTCTCTGCTCGCATTGGAACGATTCGTGAGAGAGGTGCCTGAACGTCACCCATAATATATGGCTCGCATATATCAGTGTAAACGAAAAAAATATTTGGTTGATCAGCACTGAGGGAAGCAGGTGTTTACCCATTATTTCGTAATCTTTTTTCGCTTTTATCGTCTCTTTGTTCGGATTACTATGTATTCGACTAATGTTAATAGGCAATTCATAGTAATGTTCAATATCGTTACAATCTTTGCAGGTGCATTCCACTTTTACATAGCCACCTGGTGATAGAATAAATTCTGAGTGATTTCTCATTACATTGGTATTAATTATGTGAGACAGTAACTTTTTAATACAGGTATAAACATCTGACAAAATTAAATCTGTTTTGGAATGCAAATTTTCACCTCCACGGAGTATTTTATTTATTTTTTACCTCACTGATACAGTTTTTTCAGATTCTCGTGAAGAAACATGTAAGAGTATTTGTGGTATTTGAATTTCGGTCAGAGCTACAACCCATTTTCCGATTAAACGAACAGGTTGTGGTGACCTCGTGACCAAATGAGTTGTTTTGTAGTCAGGTAAATAACTTATACTACTGTCACTAGGTAGTACCATGTAAAAATGTTAACGCATAATGTGTAAACAATTTTTTTACTCAATTTTATAATTCGGAAGCCAGTACCAAGAATTAAGTATCTCTGGGTAGCTTACCCAACTGACGAAAAATTCTTTTTTTACCGCGTCCACGTATACTGATTATTTCATCTACTATTTCTTCACCATTAAAATCACGTAGAATGTATATTGGTGGCTGTTTTCTTCAATCGATTCAGATTATCTGAAATATCTCTTCCAACCAACCACTTGTTTATCCCTTTTGGAAGACGCCTTGCGCTCGACTGAGGCGTGCGTAATCTTCGATCACATATTTAGGCTTTCGAGAGATTGATTTGAATCGGCTAGTTATATTTTCGCGCGCCTAGCCAGCATTTCGAATTGTTACACTCGACGGAGGCATTTTCATACAAGAATACCGTGCTGTGTTGTAGCCACGTAGAAATTGTTGTAAAACATCAATATATCGTTTTGTTTGCATGTGTGCGAAATATCGCCACATACGTTCTTCTAAAGTGCGATTGAATCGTTCAATGATGGTAGCCTTGACACTTGGATTACGTACAGTGCGAAACTTGATGTCTTCTTTTTCCATACATTTTTTAAAACGAACTCCAATAAATTCTTCTCCTTTATCAGTTTTTAAAGAGACTAGTTTGCGATCATTGCTTCTAGAGAGAATTATTTAAAATGCAGAAACAATTTCTGCACTTGATTTATATTTCAGGGGTTTTGCACATGCAAATTTTCATTCAAAATATCAATCACTACTTATAAGGAGGTGTAATTATCATTGTATGACCAGAGAGATGGCAGATCGATAAGGCCAGCCCTCCAGACATCGTCAATGTGTAATGACGTCTTGGATATTTTAGCTTTATTTGTCTGTGTTTGGTATAAGCGTCTTGTTCTTCGAGCCAATGGAAAACTTTTTTCGAGAATGTGTTAGTTTTGAACTTCGAACGAGTTTTTCAATTCCAGAATACAATGCTGTATGCGATAGATTATAGTGAAAACTAGCAAATGTATTCATGTTAAAGAAAATTGTTTTCACAAACTGGCATCAGCAGGAGAGGAGGTGCAGGATGCGTCTTCATATTGATCATGATTCCCGGATCACAATGTAATTGGCATTTAAAGGTATATCTTGTTGACCATGATCTTGATGGAACAGATTTTGTGGAATATACTATAAATAACACTCATATTCTTATGATGGATACCTTCTGCGAAAAGATTGTCTACGACCTTATTGTAGGATTTAGGCATCAGAGCGTCGATTATAATGAGTTTCGGTTGAGAATCATTTGCGTAATCCACTGACTTTTGTGAACAACATTTTTGTGAACAACAAACATTTTAGGGAATGACAGATTTTTTAAAAGAAACAGTTATATATTACTAATTAAAAAACTTACCTATAAAATCATTTAGAATAGCTGAAATATTCATGTCTTGTTTCTCGGCCATAGTATCTACAATGCGTTGTCCCTCCTCTTCTTCTTCTTCTTCGTCTATTTCCATAGCCTTGTTCTGTTTCTCTCCTGTATCTCCTCTTTCTCTCTTCTCTTTTTTCTATTTTTTGGTTTATTTCTCACCTTCGCTTTGTTTTTCTGTAGATCCATCTTCTATCGACGACACTTTTTCTGTAGTGTGAGAGTTCTAGTTTCGATTTCAAATTCTAATAAATGAAATTTAAAAACAAATGACCGAGGACATGAAAGCGCGAATTGAATCAGACAATTTGAACTAACAAATTTTAATTTATTTGTACTCAGAGTTTCTTACAACATCGAGATCTTGACATAATTCTTGAGGTAATTTAACACTTTTAGGATATAATCTAGAATTGAATCGCAGAATTAAGTAATAGTTATCAGATTCGAGCCTTTGCCTGTATAATCTTAAGCAAGTCGAAGTATTAGTTAACCGCTATCAGTCTTATATAACTATAAATTTTTGTATCAGTTTCAAGAATCTCCTAAGTATGAATTTCTTATTAACATACATAATAATCAGTCTCAAAGTCGAGTATCATAGGAATACGGAAACTTGAGTAGCGTATACCGCGAGAGAGGATTTATTTATAGTCTTGGCAGCCTAGACGGCGTATACCAGGAAAATAGGACCGGACTAGACAGCCTAGACAGCGTGCACCAAGTATGGACAGAAAAAAGACAGCTTGAATAGCGTACGTCTTTTGCCTAGGGTGGGAAACTGATTCTATGTCTGGATGTCGAACTAGAATTCAGTTGAAGGAAACATTTCAGATCAAATTAAAAAAAATGTAAATCAATATAAATATAAATCAGCACAAGTTTCAATATTAATTTTCAATAAATATAAATCAACACAAGTTTCAATAACAACTCTCAATACCTGGAGCCGAGCCTTTCATTACTATATCTACAGCTACAAACTCACAGTGACTATCTACCAGCTATCTACCTATATCCAGCTATAACTGGAAATCGCAACCGTTACATCTGCCCCCTTTTTCGAGAAAAATTCCTGCTGTCAGGGGCTTGTCGAAACTTTAAAGGTAGTTGTTGATATAGTATCCGTACTGAGGTCCTCTAACTCCTGTACTGTCTTCGTGATCAATGATGTAGGTAGGTAGATCTTCCACTTGCCTCTACATTTTTTGTGTAGGCAGTCTTCATGGAGTAGATATTCGTCTTTGTTTTTAATGTTCTCCATTATTTCTTCAAGTCTAGGTTTTTCCTTTTGCATCTCCTTCAATGCTGTGAATACCTTTCTAAGTAGGTTAGATGGTTTTTTTGCTAAGTGGTACGTTGTTACCCGTTTATCCTTCGTCTCAAGTGAATCATGGTATCCTATTGTTTGCCGGTGCAGGGCGTCTACGATTACACTCTCTTCTCCAGAACAATGTTCTACTTATATGCGATAATCTTGGATAGCTAGAATCCATCTGGTTAGTCTTCTGGTCAAAAGCTTGCAGGTTTGGAGAAACGTGAGGGCCATATGATCCGTCCGGTGAATTATCTGAGCACCTAGTAGGATACTTCGAAACTTCTCTAAAGACCAAACTAGAGCGATGAGCTTTTTTCTGTTGTATAGTTAGCTATTTCAGCCCCTTTTGAGGTTCTGCTTCCACACGCTATGATTTTTATATCTTCTTCTTCGCCCAAATGATAAATCACGGTTTCCAAGGCATAATCGCTGGCGTCCGTTCGTAAGTAATAAGGTTTTGAATGCCCTGGAAATTGAAGCATGATCCATGAGCCAAATAGGTCTTTTACTCTTTCAAAAGCTTCTTGGTGTTCCTGTTCCCAACGCCACATATTCCCTTATCTGAGCAGTTCCAGCATAGGTACCAGTTCCTTGGATAATTTTTCTGTGAACTCAGCACTGAAACTGACAATTTTAGAAATCCTTGTAACTGCTTTTTATTTCGTGGTACATTAAGATCCTTGATGGCTTGATTTTCCTCGGGATCATGTTTTATACCATCAGCACAAAATCTAAACCGCGAACCAAGGCAGAAGTACTGGTTTTTGAACTAAATGGAGTGACATTATATTCGTAAAATTTTCCTTCATGTAGGAATGCTGCGTATTTCCTAGAGTCTGGGTGGAGATGTATTTGCCAGATGCTCATATTCATGTCCAAGTTTGCCAGTACCCTTTTATTCTGGCACGTTCAAAATGAAATCTCCATGTTTTTCGTACCCTCATGGTCCTCTTTCAATACTTCGTTTAATTTCCTTGCATGAAGGCAGAGCCGAATTTCACCTGACTTTTTTGCTGTCACTACTAAAGGCTTTATGTAAGGACTTAAAGATTCACTGATAATCCCCGCATCGATCACTTTCTGTATTTCTTCATTGACTTTTTTTTCGTGATTGATTGGAATTGGATAGGGATGGGTATGTGGTAATTTAGTATCTTTCACTCACAGTCGATGTTGGTAACATGAGATCCTTCCTAGTATTTGGGTAAATATATCACGATACTTCCACATAAGGTTCTTATATTTGAGCTTATATTTTGGTAATATGAATTCGTTTTCGTTTATTTTAATATCTACATCCTCAATTTGTAGGTCTTCTCCTGAGTTACTTTCATCGTGGATGAGTGAGATCTTGTTTATATTTTTTGTGAAAGTGTTCTCCATCGTTTTTTTGTTTGCGTAATTTTATTGGTCTTCCTCCTGCGGCTCTGACTGCTAACATCCCTACAATGGGAAGTGTTGGGCATTTCTTAAAGGTGTCTATTTTCTCTTCGTAAAATTCTTCTGAGATACATGAGATCTGACTTCCACTCTCTGCAAGTGCCTTAATGCCTTCATTTTGAATTGAAGCACTTACCATCGGACATCCATAGCACTTTTTGTTTCTGTAGAATCTTCTTCGAGAAGCTATTCACGCCAATTACAGTTCAAAGTATTCACATGTCGCAATGCTATTATCCTTTTATCCGTGTCCCCCGACATGTAGGTATAGTTTGAAGGCACAGAAATTAGTAGTTTCCCCGTCTCGTGCTCGTAACTTCTTCAATCGCGGTAGGATCATATTCTTCTATGTTCTGATCTAGAACTTCCAGGGATCTTGTGTCTCTTTGTTGCGAATTCCTAATGTTCCTTTCTCTTTGCCTCCATTTCTCTTCTTTTGTTTTGAATTCATTCCTTTCTGCATCATTTCGAGCGTTCTGGGAATTCATGCCGGAATTGCCAGGTCTGTTTCACCAATTATGATGTCCCTGAGTCTTTGATTTTTATTATTTAGTGATCCTGGCTTGTCAAATCTTTCTAATAGTTCTAGTGAGCCATAAAGCGTGGTGATAAGTCTTCCTGAAATGGCCATTCCGATCTCTTCACTGAAATGTCTTGCGAGTTCCAGAATGATTTCTCGGCTAGGTATTGGAGGAGTAAGTCCTTTGACCTCTCTAAACATTTTTATGGCATGTGATGCCATAGATATATCTTGCGCTGGAGAGTAGTAGCCAAACTCTAGTTTTGACCTGATCTCGTGTTGGGTTGTCTCGTTCCAATATCTATCCTCAAACCTTGCGCAGGATTCTCGGAAATCATCATTATCTTCCTTCACCAGGTCCCACCAATCTTCAGCCGTGACCCTCAAACAGCAGCCGATGATGAATGCACTCTGTGTGCTAGTGGCCTTAACTGCGGCCCAAAAATCTGTCAATTTGTCCAAGAATTTTATTGGTGATGACCCTTCATTAAAGATGGGTATCTTGGGTGTTATTTTGGAATATTCGCTGTTTGCTCCACCACCTAAGTTACCTTGCTGTGCTGGTTCAAGATTATGGAATCTCTTCTCGAGCTTATTTTGTCTTAGAATGACTCGCCGGATGTCTTAAGAGTTTTTTCGAATATCTTCTTATGCTAAGTTCAAGATCCGTTTGTTTGTGGTGGTAGCATGATCCGTAACGTGCTTTACTCATCCTTCGACGACTTAAAAACGAATTTCATTCATTTTTCTTGAAAAGCTGACTTTATTGGTTGTGTCCTCAGACGTTCTCGCTTCTACGTCCTCGATTTCTCCGCATAATTCCGCTGATACTGTATTGAGTTTTCTTTCAACCCCACCAAGCCTGGTGAAAAGTTCCCACGCTGTATCTTGTAGTTTTTTGCTTTCGCGTTCAAGTTCGGCATATCTATTCGTGTCGTCGAAATTGCGAGAATACATTTCATCATTGCTGGGTAGAACCGTTTCTATAAAGGATAAATCGAGTTTTTCTCGCAATGATCTGCGATTTTCTGGCCTATTCACTTTCGAAAATGTTCCCGGAGATCTGTCGATGGTCTGTAAGACGAAGTCACCTAGCGTGACGGGCGATATGAGCGGTCCCACTGCCCCCTAGTTCACCTCTGTGAATGTGTTTTCTAGATTATCAGCTTCTTGCTCTTATTGCTCTTCTTCCTGTGGGACTGGATCTGGTGAATTTCTGTTTGCAATAGATTCAAATGCTGCTACAGAATAAACTTCTTTTTTTATATCATTTGAAAATATCAACAACAGTGTTCAAAGATTGTTATATGTTAAAATTTATTTACTGGTTGCCAAAACTTCTGCTAAGCCCCAAACATTTAAGGCCTGTACAGACAGCATCGTTAACGGCAATTTATCTCCATATACATCATTTAAATGGGCCATCCCGAGAATTCGAGCTGACAATCTACTTATTTAATAGAGCATTTACTTTTTCAGCTCTTTTTTAGCTTTTGTTGATAAACTTTTCACTCACTCTTTAGTACACTTTCTTTAAATAATTCTATCGCGAATACGTACAAGTTTGACAAGTGTTATCATGCACCGCACGTACGCATCCTGATCGCAGATGATTAACTCGCTTTTCACTCTAAACTGTCTGACAACAAACTGTCACATAGTAAACATTCTTTCTTTGAGGACACCAACACTCTTTCATAATTGAGTACATATTATGTAACTCTGTGTGTTTTTAAAAATCTACGTAGTCTTTTCCTTGGACATTGCTCTCTTCTTAACCCCTTCGTTGGCAGAGAGAATTTGACAAAAAGTGCCCAAAATGGCAGGAAAATTTTGGAAAATTTTTCATCCTGAAAATTTGTGCCTTGGGGTTTTTGAGGGCGCTGATTACGAATATAATAATAAGAAAAAAAATATTGGCGCACTATTGCGTCCATGCCACACAGGGAATCAATTAATTTGACGCACTATTGTGTCAATGCCAATGAAGGGGTTGATGGTGCTTCTAATGGCCATAGTTGCTAACGATTTTAAAGCATGTCTCTTCACAAATGAAATACGCTGTTATGTGGATTATAAGTTAAGCAACAGAATGCAGTAAAATACTTACAAACTGAACGTAATATGCCAAGTAACAACACTTTTGTTCCAAAAATTAAATGCTTCTTCACAAAATTTAATTATTTTCCCAAATTTTAAAGAATACCCTACCGAAAGAAAATCTCTGAATATTTCTCCGAGAAAAAGTCAGGCCTGTTTTAGACTATTTGCAGGCTCAATTTGAATAATTTCGTCTCTAGAAATAGCTTGAAAATTTGGATCCTTTTTCACGACTCAATTCATGGCAGTCGAACCTTAAGGATACCGAAGTACGACAGGCAGTTAGAATATTTCAGGTCTCGCTATCATAAAACCTTCATAAAACAAATCCCTTTGAACACTTTGAAAATTATCATTTATTTATTGACATGCACATATTAATGCGTAACAACCTATATATTCATATTTATATACAGTATTCCTCTGGTGGTGAATCTAAAAAAGCTATCTGTTTTTCGTATAACGTACAGTTCATGAGATACATACAAAATATGATATATTCTTAATTTTTCAAAGCAAATTTTGAATGTTTGTAATTGTGAAAATCCGTAGATTCTGATTCTTCAACTCCCACATCTCTAGTTGGGAAATTGGGAAAAAAATATTTCAGTTTTAAAGCTCTTACATCTGGCCACTGCACTGCAACTTTACTACATAAGAATCCTTCCTATCTGGTTCGCTAGCCAGACGTCGATTGAGGCCTCTCTTTCAAGGCATCCTCTGTCATTCCTTTCTATTCAGGAGAATTTCGATTATATTTACAAGAACAAGTCCATGAGCCTTCAGAAAATTTATGAAGACTACTTGATTCTTTGAAAAGTGCTACCTGGGTACTTGTAGAAAAAATCTCAGAAGCTTGA
The DNA here is from genome assembly GCA_032362435.1 of Melikaiella ostensackeni. Classification (NCBI taxonomy): domain Eukaryota; kingdom Metazoa; phylum Arthropoda; class Insecta; order Hymenoptera; family Cynipidae; genus Melikaiella; species Melikaiella ostensackeni. Next base: position 5,725 of record JAUMHM010000729.1, on the reverse strand, counting down.
CTGAGTCTGAGAATATTTAGAGAATTTCCAGTGAATTTGTATCGGTAGGGTAGACAAGCTTAATGTATGATTATAATAATGATATGATAACGCAGACAATCAGGTTTGCTTTTTTCAGTTCTTGCAAATAAAACAATTTTTTAGAAAAGACATGATTAGTCCGCTACGACTCTGATAAGCGGAAAGGAGGTTATGGTATCCGCGATGTTACGGTATTCGAAAACGATACAAAATGACTTTTCATATCACATGCACCCGTGGTGAAATTTCGCCATGGGCCTAAGCAGGCCCAAGTCTGACAAAAGTAAGCCCTGGCCTGTTGATTAAGTTTGGGTCAAGATCAAATGAAACGATTCATCTGCCCGGAGTCTGTGTTGATTGCCAGGCTAGACCACAAAGCCTGGCCCAGCTTTATATAAAATTCCTCGAATCTGAAAGCGTCTTTTATTTATTGTGAAGAGTGACATCATTTTTTTATGCGCAAACAGTGCACTTTGACAATATATTTTTTGTGCACGAGAGGTTGGGAACACGGCGTCACTGCACTAAATTTCAAAACCTTGAATACTAGAAGAAAATTCAGAAACCGAAATAAATGTGTATCACACATCTTGTTACTCTTGTTTCCATACCAATAAATGAGAAAAATTTGAGCACGTTTACAGTGGAGAACATTGAATTGAAAACACACTGATCGCCGAGTGCCACGTTCCCCCTTTGTCCTTAAAACAACAAATTTTACGTTGCAAATCTTAACTAAAAAAACTTAATCCACTCGCCATGCACTTCACTTTCCACGGAAAATGGTTTTCAAGTTCGGACCAGTTCAGGTGAGTTCTGTCCACGTCATGCCAAAATAATCCCGCGCCATCTGCCATGAATTGTAGGAACTTTGTCACCAGCTCTCTAGCCGAGTTCGAGCTTCAGCCATTAGGAAATACAAGCTAGAACCAGGCTAGGGGCTCCCGGCCTGGCCAGCTAGCCTTGATTGAGCTCAACCCAAAGGTGCTGGCACTCGTAATTTTTCGTCTGTTTATGTTTCTGGTATGCCTTGCGACTATTTTGAGATCAGAAATAAAAAAATCGCTAGAACCATTTTTGAGAAAAACCGATTTTTCTACTTTCTTCATTTTCACTTCCTCATAGAGGAAGCTTTGTCATGGGAAAAATTCCGAAAATTCGAACTACTTGAACATGGTTTCGTGGGGATTAGCAGTGTTTCGTGATTTATTTCTTGTCAATTTCAAAATATTCATAAGCAAAACGAGTTTTCCCATCGAAAAATTAAAATCAATCAATAATTTATTAAGTTATAAACAAATTTTGTAAACAATTGCTCCAAGAAGTCATTTATAATGAGAATACGGCAGTTTCTTCACAAAATCTACCAGTATAAGTAGGCAATGACCCTTATTTATCATATTTATTTATTACATTATCATCATCATCCACATTACATCCACTGTTTGTCTATTTTTCGACTCACAAACCTCGTTCTTGCAACACCCTACCGAAAGAAAATGTCAAAATATTCACTAAAGTTTCTCAGGCTCTGAGCAGTTTCTGATCTCAGGCTCCGAGAAGTTTCTGAGAAGATTCTACGCAGGCACTCAGGTAACATTTGTAAGAATCCAGGTAGCAGATTAAAATTTAGAGATGGGTTTTTTAATTTTGAAGTTAACAGCGTAAAACATCCAAATTCCGAATCTACGACTTTTTGCGATTAAAAACGTATGTAACTTGTTTCGAAAAGTTGAAAATCAATACTTGAAACATTGAAAAGTTAAAACAACTATACTAATTTAATCTATATGTGAGGAATGATATACAAAATATATATAATATATTATATATTACATATAATTTTATTTATATTATAATTAATATATCACTTATATAAAAATTATACATGAAATGTTTTTTAGCTGGAAAGAGGAAATGTCATAAATTTTGAATTGCTAAGATAGTCGACTTCATTGGAAAATGAAGTTTAGTAACTGAAAAATGATTGAATTTTTCATTTTATTTCGAAAGGATGAAAAAGTGAATTTGTTTCCTTCTTAAGCTGAAGAAGAAGTCAACGAGAAATGTTTAAATTATAAATTTACTTTACTTTTACATTACTATATTTCATATAGTGATTAGTATATATTTGTATAGGCGCTCGGTCATAAATCATTGCTAAAGAATGCAAAAGTTTCATGGATCGATTTGGGATTAGAGAGATTGCAGATTTTAGACCTTCAAAATGTCATAAAACGACCCTCAAAAGGACCCGAACCTCTGACGCTATCTCTGGAGACGAAATCATTGAAATCTAGTCAGTGGATAGCCTGAAACAGGCCTGACATTTTCTTCTGAGAATATTCTGACATTTTCTTTCGGTAGGGCATGATCGCCTGAAAGTAATAAATTTTCAAACTTCGCTAGGAAACATGGACCATAATGTATTATTGTTATTGTTATTCTTATTAACAATATTGTAAGCAATTTCTCTTTTCTTATGCTTTCATGAACTAAAAATTCTCTTTTTATTCTTGGAAAAAAACTTTAGGTTTTTAGTCATGACTTTCTGCCATCACATTTGGTTTTCTAAAACAATAGTTTATTGTTTATAAGAAATTAAATCAAACTAATGTCTCATTTACTCAGTTTTGTCATATGAAAAACCGGAATTCAAATCAAGATATACTTACATGGGAAAAAATGGAGAAAAACAAGAAACATCGATTTTTCTCAAAAATAGGTGTAGCGACTTTCTTCTTTCTGGTCTTAAAATAGTCGTAAGGCATACCAGTAAAGCAAACAAACAAAAAATCGGGAGTGTCAACACCTATGGGTTGAGCTCAATCGAGACTAGCCGTAGCAAAGACTTTGCCACACTACTTTTTCACACTCATGGTATCTCCTTATACTCTCTTACACTCGAGCGAGACCAGAATATGACACAACAGTACAACTAACGCCATCAGATGAGATAATTGGTAACAACCATCGCCCGAATGACTGAAACAGTCAGGATGACTGGTAACAACAATTATTCGAGATGAGTCATCATTTCATGAATGCAATAGAAAGTTTCGATAAAAATGAGTAAAGATTCTACAAGTCCATCAAATTTTCAGAGCAAATTATATTTCAGAATGTATCGTTTTTACAATGCAAAAGAGCAGAATTAGTAGACTCATATATCTCGAGAACACGGAGAGACCGCGACTGAAGGATGAGTTTTATGCATTCTATCCGCAAGTGATTCAAATAAAAATGAAATAAAAAGTATATATAGTGAAATTTGGATATTTGTTTTTAAAAGCCACCGCAGAATTCCGCAGGAAGCAGGTTCGATTCTAGCAATGACACCCGCTCCAGTACCTACATTAGGAACTTTGTCGTTCTCGACAATAGATTTATCTCCCTACGAGTGCTCGTCAGAGTATTATCGCAGCAACACCATAAGAGCGACAAAGAATGAAATTTGGGGAAAAAGTAATCCTAATAAGGGGTAGTTTATGGGGGAAAATGTTGTTATTTGGACAAATGTTGCCTACAATCTACTACAGTTTTGATAGGATTTTTAAAGCCTTTTTTTTTTAATTTTTGAAGGATTTTAAAGGATTTTTAAAGGATTTTTTATTCGTCATAAGCATTTTTTAAAATAATTATTTAACCTTCAAAAATGAAGATCAAAAAGATTTTGTCTTTTTTTGAAATGTCGACCCCTTTGTGTACCTAAAACTAAAAATAAGGCTTAGGATATTAGGATGTTACGATATTAGGATATTAAAATTTTAGGATGCTACCTTAAAACTTTCAAATGTAATAATTGCTGTGTTTTCTTTTTGAGAAATTACGTGTCGTCCAACTGTTTTAGCGAAATCATGAGTTCCGGCAACTTGTAACTCTTTTAATGTCAATTTGAAAAATGTTGCCCACGACAGTTTCGTCATCAAGTTTTGATACTGAATATGATTATTATTTAGTTAAAACACGTTATAGTGACAGTGTTTTCATAAAAATGACTCACCCTTTGACAAAACTCAGCACTAACGCATGCGAGATCAGCGACAGGTTGAAAGATGACATCGTGAAATTCTGGGTAATTGTGAGCGAGTGGTCTTGCATATAATTCCTTGGCACTAAAGAGGATTTGAAGGTATTCCTCTTCAGCGTGCAGGAGCTTTTCTGTCGCTCTGTATCTTCGGTCCGTGTCTGTAGAACATAAGATCGAAATTTATTACCTGAACGGTCATTTCATCAATTCTTATAGTTTTAGTAGAAAAACTTATCCAATCACTTTAAATGTCACTTTATATAATTTGAGGAAATAATGTGAGATTAAACGAGTCTGAATTGAAATTCTTTAAAATGGCTGCGATTACGATGGAAAATTTTACATGTTTAAGCACTTTCTAATATTGAATTGTTGACTTTTAAAGAGAGTTCTAAATTGTCCAATTTTCACGGATTGACTTTGAGAATTCGAATGTTTAATTGTTCAATTAGAAAATAAGAAATTGAAAATGTACAATTTTGAATGCGCGTGTCAACTTCTACCCCAACTTTCAAAACTTCAAAATTCAAGGGTTTTGGAGTTCCCAAGGCTTGTCAAAAATAGATCCGGCCAATTTCATAAAAAAGTAAAATTAAAACGCCAATCCCCACTCTTAAGAAATTCGATTTATTTTGCATAATCTTTTAGTTTCGAACACAGTGGTAGTGGTTTTTTTTATAGAGAAGATGAGAATACATATGTCGTAGGTAATTAGGTGTTACGTTTTCTCTAATTTCCTGATTCACTCAGGAATTTAGAACACTTTCATGCCATTTCTCTCAATTCCTAGAGCGTTTTGGGTATTTAGAAAAATCTGAAATTGAAGCATAGAATTAGTCTTCATTTTGTTTTATAATTCCTTTAGAGTATAAACTTGAATACATTGAACCAGTATAATTTAAAATATTTGTTACAAAAGCGATTTTCAAGCGTTGAGCAATGAATACAAGTTGTTGAATAAACAATTTTTTTTTAATTAGGCCGTGAATACGTGTATCGAAATTTCGGTATGAATAGACGGATTTTTTTGGTACATGTAGACACTGCCTTTTATTCAATTTTATCAGCAACAATTTTAAAAATCGCCGATGAGCTTTTTTAAACGTTTTTTCATAGTTGACACTCAAATCTTTGTAGTCTTTAATGGATCAGAATTGTGATAAATAATATGCAATCATAAATTTAACGCTTCCACGATGATTCATTATAGTAAAAGGAGATGTTTCGGGATTCAATCGTGTGCAAAACTGCGAATATTGCCGACGTTTCGTGAACATTGCAGTTCACTTCCTCAGGGCTAACCTGAAACTAAAGATTCAAGTTATGTTGTTCTTATATATGGTATACTCTCTGCGATGGCTGTGATTGGCCAGAGCAGTCTCTGTAGGGACTGGTCGAACCTGATTGGCCAATCGAGTCTTTTTCAAAAAAACGCGGGAGGACGGAAAGCTAAATCGGATTGGTGTTATATCCATCGTCCCTATTGATGTTATTAGGGTGTTTTAAGATTTCGATTGCTTCTCTATGTTTTCTTGGATAAATATTGTATGTTTTTGCGATGACGGTTGTTTTGTCAAATAAAATCCTATTTCCTGTCTCGCAGGTGGTTTAAATATGGTATAGATGTTGTGTTTATTGAGAACTCTTCCTATTTGTTCTGTGATACCTTGGATG
>JAUMHM010000629.1:0-15316 GCA_032362435.1 Melikaiella ostensackeni | reverse complement strand
AATGAAAATAAATTTTGTGTTGCCGGATGACAATGTTATCCAAAAAAATTTTTATTATTCAAAGTATATTTTTACGTAGAAATAACCTATCAATAAATTGTTTTGCGGGTAAGAAATACATGTTTTTATTCATATTTTCTTTATAAACTTACCCCTGCTTTGTTACCGAATGACATAAAAACTCAGGGACATTTAAAAAGTATATAATACTCTGTAATTATAATTAGAAACAAAAATTAAACTTTATTTTCGAATTTCGCAATTAATTCTGAAATCATATGTGTATTGAAATTATCATCTTGAGCTTTGCTTTAAAAGGCATATCGCCAAAAATGTGAAAAATATGGTAAGGGACACGTCACCGGATGGCATTGATTTACTCATATTGATTTACTCATATTTAATCGAATTGATTTTGATACCGAGTAAAATAAAAACAATTGGGACATAGGGTATTATGGGTGAAAAGGGTTCATAAAACGCTGTAATTTATAAAATAATTCCTCAAACACAAGCGTATAATTTTCCAGGGACACGATATTGTCACCCATAAGCATTTGTAGATGAAAATTAAAAAATAATTTTAAATTATAAACCGTAGTTTTAAAATATGTATAGACACCTCAAAAGTTGAGAAAATATTGCAAGCTTTTAGGAATCAATAATTTGGTATAACTGAAGCATCTTGAGAATTTGAAGCTTAAGCACTCAAAAATTGAATAGTAATAATTTAATAAAAATTTTATGCTGTCAGCTTCAAGAAGTTGTACAATATTAAATTGTACATTATTAAATTGTACATTATTAAATTTTACAATATTAAATTGTACGTTTTTAAAAAAAACTGTATGGTCTGAAATGTTTATTCAATAAATTTTCATGTAAAATTATGTAAATATAACATTTTGATTACGAAATTCGCTTTTTTCTTATATTTTCAACTGTTGAAAGGCAAAAAAGTTCAAAATGAAATTTTCAACAATTAAATAATTATATAGAAAATGTTTACATGATAATTAGCATTGAAACAAATAATAGAAAAGTATTGAAAGAATCAATGTGAAAATTGATGCAGAAAATTCGTCTTCTTGTCTTGAAACTTCAACAATTTTGTTGAAATATTTTTTCTTTCTTGACAGAAAAATTTTTCTGCATTAAGAATTCAACTTTTGTTGAAAATTCTTCTTTTTGGTATAAAAATTTATATCTTTTGGTGGAAAATTCGTATTTTCATCTTGAAAGTTTCACAATTTGGTTGACATTTTTTTTTCTTGACCGTAAAATCTTTCTTAGAAGAAAAATTCAACTCTTGTGTTGAAAATTTGTCTTTTTAGTTTAAGAATTTAGTTATTTGGTAGAAATTTCATCTTTTTTAGTTAAAAATGCAACTGTTGGGTTGAAAATTAATCTGTTTTGGTTGAGGATTCAAGCAATTTGTTAAAAATTCGTCTTTTGGTTGAATTCAACTGTTTTTAATCAAAAATTATTTTGTTGAAAACTCGTTTTTTCGGTTTGAAAATTCCTCTCTTCTGGTAGAATATTCATTTTTTTTTGCAAGAAATACAACTGTTGGGTTGAGAATTAATCTGTTTTAGTCCGAGATTTAACTATTTTGTTCAACATTCATCATTTAAGTTCAAAATTCATTTTTCTGCTTGAAAATTTTCATACTTGGTTGAAAATTTAAATATTTTGTTGAAAATTCATTTCTCCAACTGAAAATTTAACGATTCCATTCTTGGTTGAAAATTTAGCATTTTAGTTAAAAATTCAACTCTTGTTGAAAATTCTTCTTTTTGGTATAAAAATTTATATCTTTTGGTAGAAAATTCGTATTTTTGTCTCGAAAATTCCACAATTTGGTTGACATTTTTTTTTCTTGACCGCAAAATCTTTCTTAGAAGAAAAATTCAACTCTTGTGTTAAAAATTTGTCTTTTGGTTTGAGAATTTAGTTCTATTGGTAGAAATTTCATCTTTTTTAGTAAAAAATGCAACTGTTGGGTTGAAAATTGATCTGTTTTGGTTGAGGATTCAACCAATTTGTTGAAAAATCGTCTTTTTTTGTTGAATTCAACTGTTTTTGATTAAAAATTATTTTGTTGAAAACTCGTCTTTTCGATTTGAAAATTCCTCTCTTCTGGTAGAAATTTCTTTTTTTTTTGGTAAAAAATACAATTGTTGGGTTGAAAATTAATCCGTTTTAGTTGGACATTTAACTATTTTGTTCAACGTTCATCATTTTAGTTGAAAATTCATGTCAGTGGCTGAAAATTTAAATACTTGATTAAAAAATTGAATATTTTGTTAAACATTCATTTTTTCAAATGAAAATTAACGATTCCATTTTTGGTTGAAAATTTATAATTTTAGTTAAAAATTCAACTATTTGGTTGGAAATTCATCTGTTCTGTTGAAAATTCACCTTTTTGATAAAAAATTAATATTTTTGGTTAAAAATACAACTGTTTGGTTGAAAATTAATCTGTTTTGGTTGAGGATTCAACTTTTTTGTTGAGAATTCGTCTTTCTTGGTCGAATTTGACTGTTTTTGAATTAGAATTAAAATCGGTTCTGGTTGAAATATCAACTATAACATTTCACGTTGATAATTCATCTTTTTTGGTTGAAAGTTCAACTAATTGATTGAAGGTTGAACTATTTTGTTAGAAATTCTTTTTTTGGGGATTTAAGATTAATCTCTGGTTATAAATTCAATTATTTTGTTGAAAATTCGTATTTTTTGGTTGATAATTCATATTTTTAATTAAAAATTCAATTGTCTTGTAGAAAATTGAACAATTTGGTTGAAACTTTTTTGTTTCTTGGCTCGAAATTCTTTCTTGATTAAAATTTTAACAATTTAGTTGAAAATTCGTTCATTTGGTTTGAAAATTCCTGACTTTAGGATAATTTAAAGTTAGCTGTGATAGTGTAAAAAGTGCTAAAATTAAAGTTAGAATTTCTTCTTTTATTAGGAATAATGAAAGAAAAACTCGATTTTCTATTAATTGAAACTGAATGAAAAGGTCTACATTTAATTTAATCACTCAGTAATAAACAAATATTAAAACGAAATAATTTTATTTAGAATCCCAGCAACTTCATGTTGAACGGATGGAAGGACAATATTAGGAAGCCACGTACTTTATTATTATAGGTATTAAATGTTACGGTAAAAATTAAAGAATTTAAATCTGAAAATCGTCAAGATTTGAAATAATATTTGGATTGGATAACGTTTAAACTTAACAATTAAAAACTTTAATGATTCGAAAATAAAGAAATTTGAATTGAATAATTTTCCGTAAGGGATGAAGTATACGTACGAGTACATCCAATCGCGAAAGTCGTCCAGCATTTATAATGATTTAGAAAATCGACAAAATAGAATCAATTTTAATTTCTGCGAATTTTGAAGGAGAACTCTGAGTGTCCTTTAGGAAAATCTTTTTAGGTTGAAATTGTTTAATTAACAAATGTTTTATGAATTTTTGTGTTTTAGCTTCAATTTTAAGTAAAGGCTTTAATTTTTATCCAATGTTTGAAGTCTCTAGCTGATTTTATTTCTTGAAAGATTCTTTACAATCTTGTTTGGTTGGGTTTTATTCAAAAATATTTTTTTATAAATCATACAGTTATTATTTTTGCAAATAAATTTTTTTTCTATATAATTTTAATTTTAATAAGACCCAACCAAACAAAATTATAAAGAATCTTTAAAGGAGTAAAATGAGCCCTTGATCATCAGGATTGAATAAGAATTAATATGTCGCAGAATAAACTATGTTATGTAAAATAGTATATCAACAAATGCTCATAGTTTTAACAAGAATTACAACAAAAAGCGATCTTTTGCTTTTTGGCTTTCTGTGCCTTCCAAGTAAGTCCCTCGCCAATTTTTATAAATTATCAATTATCACATTGAATAATAGTTAATTTGAATATTTAATATTGAGTATCGCCACGTCAAATCCACAAAGTACAAAAATTCACCAAACTAAAAAAGACAATTTGATTAAATTTTGATTTTTGTGAGTTTAGTGTGGAGTTCCTCTCTTACATTTTTCTATAATCAAACATATATGTTGTTATATTGAATGTATTAAAAAGTAAACAGAAAAAATTAAAATATAATATTTCCGTTCAACTTTATCATTATTTTTTTTCTTTACAGACAGTCTTTGCCGAGGTCTTCGCAGATAAGTTACCCCGGAATGTAAAAACTTTACGTTACTATGGTAATCCATGAAGCAAGTGCTTAACATTGGGAAAAAATTATAATCTGTTATTTTTAGTCAGTTGGCAAAAATCATCCTTAATCCCTAAATATTTATTCACCTTAAACCTATTTTTTCAGCCTAAAACAAGACCTCTTTGTCTTAAAACAAGACGTAGGTCAGAGACCATATTATGTCAAATGCCAGGTGTCAAAGGTTAAGGCTAGATGTCATAGTTCAAAGGTCATATGTCAAAATTTAGGGTTAAAAGGTCAAAGATGAAAGATCATAGGTCAGAAATCATATTAAATGGAGCCGTGGATATGTCAAAGGCCATGGATGAGAGATTAAAAAAGAGGTCATAGTTCATAGATCATATGACAAAGGTCAGAGGTCAAAGGTCAAATGTCAAAAATGTGAAGTCAAAAATGTTAAGTCAAAGGTGAGAGGCCAAACGTAAGAGTTCATTTATCATAAGGTTGGGAGTTAAGCCTAAGCGGTCAAAGGTGAGAGATCACAGTTGAGAGGTCATAGGTCAATGATCGTATATGTCAAAGGCAAGGTGACTAATGTTAAAGCAAGAGGTCATAGGTCAGAGATTATATGTCAAAGGTCAGAGGTTGAAGAACAAACATGAAATATCATAGGCCGGAAATCATATTAAATGGAGCAATCGATATGTCAAAGATCATGGATCAAAGGTTAAAAATAGAGGTCATAGTTCACAGATCATACGTCAAAGGTCAGGGGTTCAAGGTCAAAGATATAAGATCATATGTCGAAAATAATATTAAATGAAGCTGCGCGCGCGCGCGCGTGTGTGTGTGTGTGTGTGTGTGTCAAAGGTCAGGGGTCAAATGTCCAAGGTCAAATGTGAAAAAATGTCAAAGCTCTCTTAAAGTTTCAAAATTTTTAATTAGATCGTTCGAAAATTATGACTTTTAACGAGAAAGCGTTTATAAATGAAAGTTTCAAATTTGAAGCATTCAGCATTGAAGAACTTTTTAATTATAAATCCATTCCATTCCTGATTAGCACCTTTTCGAGGCCAATGGGAAAGTAAAGTTATTGTCTGTTTTGATCAAAGATGACTTCTTCACTTTCCCTCTTGTTTAGGGTCACGCTCGATAGATTGCTGTGAGTGTATTCCAGTTCATTAAAATCATTAATCATACTTATGATCTTTAATAAACTGTTCAGAACGCAAGTCATTCTGCTGTTAAATATCCAATTAAAGCGTCCACTCCTGGTCTATAGTTTATATGCATGAGATGAGTTGCTTATGACTGTGGGTGAGAATCGATTTTACGTTCAGGTTCAAACTTGATTACCAATCTTATCATAATGCCAATTTATTATTTGTAATTGATTAATGCAAATCAACAAAACGTATCGAAATAATTAATTAATGTTTCACAAATTAAAATTATTAAAAGATAAGAATTTCATACTGACAGGCTCCGACGTTTCACACTTTTTTTACTTTCTTGATACTTTTTTAGGCAAGGCTACTTTTTGCTACTATTTTCAGTAAAGTAATATAAAAAATTGATCGAAGTAGCAAATTTCAGTTTCTTAGAAATGAAATATAGAAAATAAAATAAAATTGTTTTTTTGTCTTGACTGAAAAATCTTTCTCAGTTTAAAATTCAACTCGTTTGTTAAATTCCGTCTTTTTGGTTTGAAACTTCATCTCTTTTGGTAGAAATTTTTTCTAATCATCTTTTTTAGTTAAAAATTCAACTGTGAACTTGAAAATTAATCTGTTTTGGCTGAGAATTTAACCATTTTTTATTTAAAATTAAAATCCTTTTTGGTCGAAAATTCAGCTACTTGGTTGAAAGTTGAACTACTTTGTTAAAAATTCATTTCTATTGTTGAAAATTCAACTTTTCTAGAAGAAATTTACCTTCTTGGTTGAAAATTCATCTTTTTGGTGTAAAATTCAACTACTTGGTTGAAAGCTTAACTGCTTTGATAAAAATTTATTTTTTTGCTTGAAGATTCATTATTTTAGTTGAAAACTCATCTCTTTTGGTTGAAAATCTTATTTTTTGGTCAAGAATTACATTATTTTGTTAAAAATTTGACAATTTTCTAAAAAAGGCATTTTTTGGTTAAAAATTCAACTGTTGGTTAAAATTGTTTTTCATTCTTAAATGTAAAAATCTTTCTGGGTTTAAAATGCAAGTCTTTTGTTAAATTTCACTTTTTTGATTTGAAATTTCATCTCTTTTGATAGAAGTTTCTTCTAATCATCTTTTTTTGTAAAAAATTTATTTTTTTGTTGAAAATTTATCTTTTTTAGTTGAAAATTGTACTATTTCGGTGCAAATTTATGTATTTTGTTAAAAATCCATCTTTTCTAGTAGAAAATTAATCTTCTTGGTTGAAAATTCAACTACTTGGTTGAAAGTTGAACTCCTTTGTTAAAAATTCATTTTTTTGTTCGAAGATTCATAATTTTAGTTGGAAATTCGTCTTTTTGATTGAGTTGAACCATTTTTAATTTAAAATTAAAATGTTTTTTGTTCGAAAGTTCAACTACTTGGTTGGAAGTTGAACTACTTTATTAAAATTTAATTATTCTTGTTGAAAATTTATCTTTTAAAAGTTGAAAATTAAACTATTTGGTTGAAAATTCATGTACTTTCTTGTGAATTCATCTTTTCTAGTCGAAAATTAATCATGTTGGTTGAAAATTCATCTTCTTGGTTGAAACTTCAACTATGTACTTGGTTGAAAGATAGAACTCCTTTGTTAAAAATTAATTTTTTCTTTTGAAGATACATAATTTTAGGTAAAAATTCATCTCTTTGGTAGAAAATTTTTCTTTTTAGATCAAAATTCATCTCCTTGATTAAAAATCTCATTCTTTAGTTAAAAATTTAATTATTTTATTGAAAAATTTACGGTTTTGTTGAAAAGTCATCCTTTTTCATGAAAATTTGTTATTTTGTTTGCAAGTTCAACTGTTTTGTTGAAAATTCAACTGTTTGGTGGAAAGTTAATCTGTTTTGATTGAGGACTCGACTAGTTTGTTAAAAATTCTTTTTTTTTTGTTGAATTCAACCATTTCTGATTTAAAATTAAAATCTCTTTTGGTCGAAAATTCAACTACTTGGTTCAAAGTTGAACTACTTTGTTAAAAATTCCTTTTTTAATGAAAATATATATTTTTTTTAGTTGAAAATAGAAAATTGAACTATTTGTTTGCGAATTCATGTATTTTGTTAAAAATTCGTCTTTTCTACTAGAAAATGAATCTTCTTGGTCGAAAATGCATCTTTTTGCTTGAAAATTTAACTGTTTGGTTGAAAGTTGAACTCCTTTGTTAAAAATTCATTTTTTTGTTTGTTGATTCATCATTTTAGTTGAAAATTAATATCTTTGACTTAAAAATGATCTTTTTTAGTTGAAAATTCAACTATTAGGGTGAAATTTTTTTTTTTTTCAAGATTCATCATTTTAGTTAAAAATTCATCTCTTTGGTTGAAAAATTATCTTCTTGGTTGAAAATCTAATTTTTTGGTTCAGAATTACATTATTTTGTTGAAACTTTGACAATTTTGTAAAAAAAGTCATTTTTTTTGTTAAAAATTCGTCTTTTTGGTTGCAACTTCAACTGTTTTGTTAAACATTCAACTGTTTCTGTAGCAAATTGAACTATTTGGTTAGAAATAAACTTTTTTGTTGAAAATTCATATTTTCGAGTTGATAATTCAACTTCTTTGTAGAAAATTTGTAATTTTGGCTTAAGCCTTCAACAGTTTGATTAAAATTGTTTTTCTTTCTTGACTGTAAAATCTTTCTGGGTTTGAGATTCAACTCTTTTGTTAAATTTCGTTTTTTTGGTTTGAAATTTCATCTCTTTTGGTAGAAATTTCTTCTAATCATCTTCTTCGGTTGAAAATTCATTTTTTTGTTGAAAATTTATCTTTTTTAGTTGAAAATTGAACTATTTGGATGCAAAATTTTGTATTTTGTTGAAATTTCATCTTTTCTAGTAGGAAATTAATCTTCTCAGTTGAAAATTCAACTACTTAGTTGAAAGTTGAACTACTTTATGAAATTTTTTTTAAAAATTATCTTTTAAAAATAGAAATCAATCATATTGGTTGAAAATAATTTTTTTGGTTGAAACTTTAACTATGTACTAGGTTGAAAGATAGAATTCCTTTGTTGAAAATTAATTTTTTTGTTTGAAGAAACATAATTTTAGTTCGAAATTCATCTCTTTGGTGGAAAATTTCTCTTTTTTAGTTAGTTTTGTTAGAAAGTCATCTTTTTTGTTGAAAATTCTTTTTTTTTTGGTTCCAAGTTCAACTTTTTTGTATAAAATTCGTTTGTTTGGATTGAAAGTTCAAATATTTTAATAGAAAATTCAACTGTTTGGTGGAAAATTAATCTGTTTTGGTTGAGGATTTAACTTGTTTCTTGAAAATTCATTTTTTTTTTTTTGGTTGAATTCAACCATTTTTAATCAAAAATTAAAATCTTTTTTGGTCGAAAGTCTAACTACTTGGTTGAAAGTTAAACTACTTTGTTAAAAATTCATTTTTTTTGTTGTTCAAAATATACATTTTTTAGTTGGAAATAGAAAATTGAACTATTTGGTTGCAAATTCATGTATTTTTTTTAAATTTGTTTTTCCACTAGAAAATTAATCTTTTTGGTTGATTGTTTCGAAAACGGGTCGACATTGACAAATGATATTTTGGCAAATTAATATTCATCCAATAGACTCTCAGTAGGGAATTTATGAGATTTAAGAAAAAATCAGTCGCCGGCGCAGTTATTTACATACCGAAAAGTATGAAAGAAATTCCTTTTAAGTTCGTTCCTTCTTTAGTTCAAAGTATTTTTACACAACTTTTTTATTTAAAAAAAAGCTAATTTTTGACTGATGTGAAAAGAGTTTTTCAATACTTTTTTATTTTTTAAGGATATTTTTTTCTTCAGAAAGATACTTTTTTTAGTTCCATAGAGCACTTCTTCGAAGTCTGTACTTAGGAATTTTACTACATGAATGCGAATGATTAAGAAAAGCTTTTGATACACGTAGCAAGCGCCTTGTTGCACTTTTAATTAAATTAATTAAAACGTTCTTCTTTAAATTTGCTCTAAATGTGGATCTCCAATCTTTCCACGAATTTAACGAAGCTTATTATGGAAAAGGGACTGAATAGCATTTTTTCATACCATTAACATCGTATCTTTCATTCAAGTTTCTAGTAAATAGGTATATACTAAATTCCAAAGATATATTTTATCACAAATTTGGATAAAAACGCTGTAACTTAACAACACTAACGGCCGTGAATGTGGTTATAAGTGTCAATTAGCCTTTTTAATCTGAGAATAAAATTTCCATAATGTTTACTTTATAATGAGAAATCAGAGAAATGCCATTCAATTTCTTCTGATTGAAATCTTGGAAACTGAATCAATGATTCTCACAATACGTAAAATACCACTCAGGGGCCACACTGCCCAGGAGGCGGGAGAGGGGGGGGCGCAAAATGTGACATAACATATGGGAAATATAATTGCGAATGACAATTTTTTGAAATGCATAAAAAAATGAAAATTTGTGTTTTTTATTTAACAAATAAAGCATCTAAATACAGACTTCACACTCTTTCTCCTATTCCCTTCAGGAAGCTCTT
The DNA here is from genome assembly GCA_032362435.1 of Melikaiella ostensackeni. Classification (NCBI taxonomy): domain Eukaryota; kingdom Metazoa; phylum Arthropoda; class Insecta; order Hymenoptera; family Cynipidae; genus Melikaiella; species Melikaiella ostensackeni. The sequence continues at coordinate 5,428 of JAUMHM010000629.1, read as the reverse complement.
TAAAGAATTCCTCTTTTTTCCTCTGTTTTCAAGAAAATTCCCCTGTTTTCGCTTTTTCTCGTGTTTTTTTTTCTTTTTAATTAAAAAATCTACTATTATATTTTTGTTCAGAATTCATCTCTTTTGGTTAGAAATTCTACTATTTGGTTGAACTTTCAACTGTTTTTTTTCGAAAATTCGTTTTTTTTTAGCTAAGAGTTAATTTTCCTGAAAGAAAATATAACTAACACATTTTTTGCTGAGAATTGATCGCTTTTAGTTGAAAATTCGTCTTTTTTGTTGAAAATTCAACTACTTACTTGAAAGTTAAACTACTTCGTTGAAAATTCATTTTTTTGGTTTAAGACTTAACCATTTTGTTAGAAATTCGTTCTTTTTTTGGTAGAAATTCAATAATTTGGTGGACATTTTCTTTCTTTGTTGGATAAAAAAGTTTTTTTGTTCGAAAATTCATATCGTTTTCTGAAAATTTTATTGTTTTTTGTCAAAAGTGCAACTGTTTGGTTGAAATTAAATCTATTTTGGTTGTGGATTGAACTATTTCGTTGAAAATTCGACATTTTTGGTTGATTTCAGCTGTTTTTGTTTCAAAATTAAAACCATTTTTGATTGAAATACCAACTATTACATTTTTTGTTGAGGGTTTTTCTTTTTTGGTTGAAATATCAACTATTATATTTTTCCTCGAGAATTCTTCTTTTTTGATTGAAAATTCAACTACTTGATTGAACTTCTTTGTTAAAAATTCATTTTTTTGTTGAAGGTTTATCATTTTAGTAGAAAAATCAGCAATTTTGTTGAAGAGCATTTAGTTTATTAAAAATTCAAATATTTTGTCAAAAAGTCATCTTCTTGGTCGTAAATTTGACTGTTTTGTTGAACATTCATCATTTTGGATAGAAAAAAAGTCCTTTGGAATTGAAAATTTAACTGTTTTCTAAAAATTCATCTTCTTGGCTTGAAAATTCAAATACTTGGTTCTAAATGCAACTGTTTTTGATTAAAATTTAATCATTTTTGTTCAAGAATTCGACCAATCGATTAAAAATTCATCTTTGTAGGTTAAAACTTCAATCATTCAGTTAAACATTTAACTATTTTGTTGAAAATTAACTTTTTGGTTGATGAAATATATTTTCGAAATTCAGATAGAAAATTCAACGGATTTCTAGAGAATTCGTCTTTTTGGGTTAGAAATTCAACAATTTGATTGGCATTTCCTTTCTTTGTTGGATGAGAAAATGTCCTTGTTTGAATATTCATCTCGTTTTGTAGAAATTTTATCGTTTTTGGTTTAAAGTGCAACTGTTTGGTTAAATTTTAATCTATTTTGGTTGTGGATTCAACTATTCCGTTGAAAATTCCACTTTTTTGGTTGAATCCCGCTGTTTCTTATTTAAAATTAAAACCTTTTTTGGTTGAAATACCAATTATTACATTTCTTGTTGAGAGTTTTTCTTTTTTGGTTGAAATATCAACTACTACATTTTTCGTTGAGAATGAATCTTTTTTTATTGAAAATTCAATTACTTGGTTGATGGTGGAACTTCTTTGTTAAAAATTCATTTTTTTGTTGAAGATGCATCATTTTAATTGAAAATTCAGCGGTTTTGTTGAAAATTTAATAAGTTTGTTAAACTTCAAATATTTTGTTTAAAAGTCATCTTTTTGGTCGTAAATTTGACTGTTTTGTTGAACATTCATCACTGGACAGAAAATACGTCTTTTGGAATTGAAAATTCAACTGTCTACTAAAAATTCGTCTTCTTGGCTTAAAAATTGAACTATTTGGTTCAAAATTCAACTGTTTTTGGTTGAAGTTTAATCTTTTTTGTTTAAGCATTCCACCAATTGATTGAAAATTCATCTTTGCAGGTTAAAAGTTCAACCATTTAGTTAAAAATTTAACTATTTTGTTGAAAATTCGTCCCTTTCGCTAGAAATTTCAACTATTTGTTTGTAAATGCAACCGTTTGGTTGATAATTAAATTTTGCTGTCGACAATTCAACTATTTGGTTGGAAAGTCATCTTCGTAGGTTGAAAATGCAACAATTTTGTTCAAAAGGGATCTTTTTTCAAAAAATTCAACGGTTTTGTTAAAAAGTCGTCTTTTTGGATAGAATATTCGTCCCTCTTCATTGAAAATTCATCTTTCTTAGCAGAAAAGTGTTTGGTTGATAATTCATCTTTCCTGGTTGAAAATTCAACTCTTTTTTTTAATCACCTTTTTGGTGTGAAGTTTCAACTATTTTTTCAAGAATGCAACTGTTTATGATTAAAGTTCAATCTTTTTCGTTTGAAAATTCGAGCATTTGGTTAAAAATCCATCCCTGTAGGTTGAAAATTCCACTATTTTGTTAAAAATTCATCCCTTTCGCTTGAAAGTTCAACTATTTGGTTGTGAATTCAACTGTTTGGTCTAAAATTAATTTTGTTGTTGTTAAAAATTCAACTATTTTGTTGAGAAAGAATTTATGGGGACCCAACATGTTTCTCACCACGGGTAATGTATAGAAAAACTACATTTATAAATAATGAAAACGATATTAATTAAATTAATTTATTACCTGAAAATAAAAATGATGAAAATTAATATTAAATGTTGTTTGGTCAATATTTATATTCTCTTATTAAAAACAAAAATCTTTATTTAGAACAATCCATGAATCTTACTTATAATTTTTAATTTTCAACCTGTCCCCAATCACATCCATCCCGTTACCCAAATTCATACCAATTTCGCTGAACTCCAAAATACCAAAAAGGAAAAATCAGAGTAGACAAAAAGTAGCTTCTTGCGTAAAAAATTCAAAAATTATAATCCTTTATTTTTCACAATTCACTACAACATTGGTTGAAACATACATTTCGATTTTGTCAAAACACAAAATAGATCGTCATGAATTCATACCCCTATTATACCCCTATTTTCGTGAAAAATCACCCTATTCTTCATGTTTTGAGAGCATTTTGGCCTGTGAAGTCTGTTGAAATATTATGTTTGTGTTTTGTGTTTTATTTGCAATTAACAGTTTTCAAAGCAACTTGACGAAGTTTTTTAACGATCCCTAATTCAAATTAAATTGAAATGAAAAAAATTGAAAAAAGAGTTATTGACTATCAAGTATAATTTCCAGTGCCTTTTTTGGCAATTTTCCAAATCGGTTATTGGGAACAATTACGCTTGCAGCAAGAGAACATATACAAAGTTTTACATTGCTTCGGGGAAATTAATTAGCTTTCTATAATTTTGTGCAATATTTACTGCGAGGAACCAAAGTGCTGTGTTATTAGAGTCCAGTTTCAAATACCTTAGTATATTTCAACTGATTATACTTTAAAGCAAACGTCGGACTGCGACAAGTCATTATACCGTTTTCTTGCATGTTTCCCAATATCTGTACAGCTTTTTAGGGTCCCGTTTCTTGTTACTTGGATATTTTTTCTTTTTTTTTCTTGATGCAATAAATTCTCCGTTGCTGAATGGAGAAACTAGAATATATGTCAGAAGCTTCACTCGTGCGTTACAAAATCAATATAGACTTGGATTACAGTGCATGTAAGAATTGCGTCGATTACACAATTAAACATATGCTATATCAGGGTGTTCACTCACTTGGAAAACCTGGAATTGTCAGGAAATTTTCATTTACCTGGAAAAATCTGGAAATCTCAGGAAATTTTTCTGAGCGTTCTTGTTTTTTCAAAATTTGATATAAAATTAAATAACAATGATTTTTTATTTGTGAAAGTAACTTTTGTAGTACTGGATTTATACTGACTTAAGTCAAACTTCTTTTTATCATTTTCACTATTCTAAAGAAAATATCTTTTATTCAAAGTGTTAATATATTAAATATGCTTTGAATAAGTATGAAAATGAAATAAAAATTTGTTTCAATTATTATTCACATTCACGTCCTTTAGGAACAAATTTAAGAAATAATTATGTTTTTAGTATTATTAATTTATTTAGTCGTTCGATGGTGATAATAAATATATTTAAGAATATCCTGTAGTCATTTGTCAAAACTTTCTAAATTAAATACATTAATTACTTAAATTAAACAAAAGATTTACTTTTTGCTGAAAAAGACGAATTTTCAACAAAATAGTTCAATTTTTAATCAAGGAGATGAATTTTCAACGAAAATGATGAATCTTCAACCAAAAAAATGAATTTTCAACATATTAATTCAACTTTAAACCAAGTTTTTGAAATGTAAACCAAAATAGAGAAATTTTTAAAGAAAAACGTAATAGTCGATATTTCAACCAAAAAAGATTTCAAACCAAAAGCACTTGCATTCAACCAAAAAAGATGAATTTTCAACAGAATAGTTGAATTCTCATCCAAAAAAGATTATTTTTCAACCAAGCAGTTACATTTTTAACCAAACTAAATTTAATTCCTACCAGAAGAGATATATTTTTAAACCAAGAAGACGAATTTTCAACATAAAAGTTGAATTTTCAACTCAAAAATATGAATTTACAACAGAAAATTTAATTTTAAACAAAATAGTTAAATTTTCTACCAAACTGATGAAATTTCAAGCAAAAAAAACGACTATTCTACAAAACAGTTGAATTTTGAATCCGAAAATATGAATTTTCAACAAAAACGTTTATTTTCTACCAAACATTAAAACTGTCAACCAATTAAATGAATTTTAAACAAAATAGTTCAATCCTTAACTAAAACAAATTAATTGTCAACCAAACAGTTACCTCTCTAACCAAAAAGATTAATTTTCTACAAAAAAAAAAAACGAATTTTCAACATAATACATAAATTTTTAAGCAAATAGTTGAATTTTGAACTAAAAAAAAAACATTTTCGACCAAAAATGGAATAGTTAAATGTTCAGTTAAATAAAAGTTAATCTTCTACCAAAAAGTCGCATTTTTAACCAAAAAAGATTTAATTTCTACCAAACAAGATATATTTTTAAACCAAGAAGACGAATTTTCAACAAAAAAGTTGAATTTTCAACCAAGAAAGATTTTTCAGTAAAAAAAAATGTCAACTAAATTGTGGAATTTTCAAGCCAAAAAGACGATTTTTCTACAAAACAGTTGAATTTTGAACCCAGAAATTTAAATTTCCGAGAAGATCGTTAATTTTCAACAACAAAATTGAATTTCAACCAAATAGTTGGATTTTCAACCCGAAAATATGAATTTACAAAAAAAAGTAATTTTCAACCAAGTAGTTGAATTTTAAATTTAATAGTTAAATTTTCTATCAAAGTGTTGAAATGTCAAGCAAAAATGTGAATTTTGTACGAAACAGTAAAATTTTTAGCTCGAAAATATGAATTTTCAACCAAGAAAGATTTTTCAGTCAAAAAAAAAATGTCAACTAAATTGTGGAATTTTCAAGCCAAAAAGACGATTTTTCTACAAAACAGTTGAATTTTGAAC
>JAUMHM010000586.1:0-37964 GCA_032362435.1 Melikaiella ostensackeni | reverse complement strand
TATATATAATTGTACGATCTTCAACGTTTTAATTTTAATTCATTTCATTTAATTAGTACTATGCGGAATGATGGATATTGAAAATTGGTCATTTTCAATTTTGCTGTATACATAGTACAATTTTGAACGTTTCTAAATTAACATTTTTTCTTTTTGGATTCTATAATTTAAAATTGATGTAGGATAAAGCTGGAAAATTTTCAACATATCAAAAAATATATATATTATAAGAACGATAATATTTAAAATGAGAAATGTATAAATCATTCTATTCAGAGTCTTATAATTTAAACATATTAATTTCAAAATTCTACTCTTTCAATCCAGAAGAGTTTGAAGTTTAAATGATTCCAATTGACTTAAACATTTTCAACTTTCAGTTTCAAAAAATTTTTAATTATTTTATTTCGTACGCTTTCAAAATGGTATTCTAAACCTCGCATTTTTTCAACTTTCAAAGAAAATTGTTAAAGTAAATCATCTAAATACACACAGCACACTCTTCGTTGGAAGTTAATTCTTCTTAATTGAAAAGTCTACCATTATATTTTTAGTTTAGAATTTATCTCTTTTGGTTGAAAATTCTACTATTTGGTTGAAGATTTAACTATTTTCTTGAAAATGCATCTTCGTTGGTTGAAAATTCAACTACCTGGTTGAAAGTTAAACTATTTTCTGAAACTGCTTTGTTAAACTTTAATTTTATTCGTTGAAGATTTAAGTGTTTCATTGAAAAATCGTTTTTTTTTTATTGAAGCTCGAATTTTAACTAAAAATTTCACTATTCTATTATTGTTTCAGAATGGATCGTTTCTAGTTGGAAATTCAACAATTTAGTTGAAACTTTATGTATTTTGTTGCAAATTTATCTTTTTTCCTAGAAAATTGAACTTTTTTATTGAAAACTCAAATGCTTGGTGAAAAATTTTATTACTTTATTGAAAATTCGTTTTATGAGTTGAAGATCTATCTCTTGGTTAAGAATTTAACTACTTCGTTGAAAATTCTCATTTTTTAGGTCGAAAATAAATTTTTTCAACTGAAAATTTAACCATGCCATTTTTTTTGGAAACTTGTCTTTTTCGGTTTAAAATTAAGCTATTTAGTTAGAAATTTACTTTTTGGTTGGAAATTCCACTGTTTTTTAGAGGATCCATTTTTTGGTTTGAGAATTCAACAATTCAGTTGAAACTTGTTTTATGTCTTGCCTGAAAAATCTTTCCTGTTTGAAAATTCAGCCCTTTTGTAAAAAATTCGTCTTTTTGGTGTGAGAATTTATCTCCTTTGGATGAAATTTCATCTTTTTTGGTTAATAATGCAACTGGTTGATAAAAATTAATCTCGTTTGGTTCAAGGATTCAACTTTTTTTTGAAAATTCGTCTTTTTTAGTTGAATTGAACTTTTTTTTAAATTAAAATCTTTTTTGGTTGAAGTATCAACTATTACTTTTCCCGTTGAGAATTCATCTTTTTCGTTGAATTTGACTCTTTTTCATTTAAAATTATAATTATTCCTGTTTTCAAATATTAACTGTAATATTTTTCGTTGAGAATTAATTTTTTTGATAGGAAATTGAAACACTTGTTTGAAAGTTGAACTTCTTTTTTGAAAATTCATTTTTTGATGTCAAAAATCCATCACTTTACTTGAAAATTCGTCTTTTTGGTTACAAAATTCAATTGTTCATGGTTGAAGTTTAATCTTTTTTTATTTGAAAATTCGGCCATTTGTTTGAAAATTCATCTTTGTATGTTTAAAATTCAACTGATTAGTTGAAACTTCGTCTCTTTTGCTTGAAAGTTCAACTAGTTGGTTACAAAATCAATTGTCTGGTGGATAATTAATTTTTTTTGAAAATTCAACTACTTGGTTGAAAATGCATCTTTCTTGCAAGAAAATTCAAATTTCTTGTTTTGAAAATTCAACTATTTTATTAAAAAGTCTTCTTCCTAATTCGAAAATTTACCTGCTTTGTTGAATATTTGTCTTTTTTGAGTAAAAGTTCATCTTTCTTGGATTGAAAATTCAACTGTCTCCTAAAAAATTCGTCTTTTTGGCTTAACAATTCAATTGTTCTTTATTGAAGTTTAATCTCTTTTTTTCAAAAATTCGACTTTTTGGTTGAAAAATCATCTCTGTATGTTTGAAATTCGTCTAATTAATTGAAACTTCGTCTCTTTCGCTTGAACGTTCAACTAGTTGGTTGTAAATTCAACTAATTGTTAGATAATTAATTTTTTTTTTAATTCAGCTATTTGGTTGAGAATGCATCTTTCCTGCTAGAAAATTCAAATTTTTTGGTTTGAAAATTCAACCATTTTGTTAAAAAGTCATGTTTTTTATGTTTTGAGTTTTATTTTAGGCGTTTATTAAATAAAATCGAAACAAACAATTTTTACTTAAAGGGGGGGGGGGGTGTTCGTATTTGTTACGTCACCTTGAGGTGATCTGTGACGAAAAAGGGGAGAGAAGCGCATGAATATTTCCCAAATTCTATGTTTCCTAATATTTATTTTACCTAAAATAATTTAACCAAATAGCAATTTTTTATCATTTTTATTTATCCTAGCGACAAATTTAGCTGATTTTTATTTTACCGAATTACTTTTTGTGCTAATTTTCATTTTTCGGAATTACCATTCGTCATAATTCTTATATTTCCGAATTATCATTTGAAATAATTTGTATGACACCGAATTTCTATTTAACATGAGTTTTATTTTTCCGAACTACCATTTATCATAACTTTTATTTTTCTGCATTATCATTTGTCATAATTTTTACATTTCTCAATTAACACCTAACATAATTTTGTTAATTTACGAGACACTATATGACATAATTTCATTCTTCAGAAAAAGCACGTAATCTAAAATTTATTTAAACGAAACGCCATCTGTCAAAATCCTGATGTCATTGAAACGGCATGTAACAAAAATTGTATCTTTCCTAAAATGGCGCCCGTCATTCTGATTGGCTGAATAATGCCGCAAAATTCGAATCAGACAATAAGAATGCCGGGCGCCATTTTAGGAAGAATGAAATTTATGTTAGATGCAGTTTCGATGACATAAGTAATATGACAGCGTTTCGTTCAAATGAACTTTGAGTCATGTGCTTATTCGGTAGAATCAAAATTATGTCACATAGTGTTTCGGAAATATGAAAATTATGCCAAATTATAATTCGGTAGAATAAAAATTATGTCAAGTTATAATTCGGTAAAATGAACATCATATTAAATGGTAATTTGGAAATATAAAAATTATGACGAACGGTAATTCGGAAAAATAAAAATTAGTTAAATTGGCCAATAAGGTAAATAAAAATTATAGCAAATTGCTATTCAGTGAAATGGTTTTAGCTAAAAAAAAGGAAAAGTGTTCAAAATAGCGTGTCGTTTTTGAACTGCCCGACAATAATTTGAAAGCTTGAAGTGTCTGACTTTATTCAATTCTCACAATTTGTCATATCATTCAAAATTTAAATTTGTGAAATTTTAAATTTTTGAATTGTTCTCAATTGAATATATTCCTTTTTCAAAGCTATAATTAGAATTGATTTAAAATATGCTTTTGCGTAAACTAGTTTTCAAGTACTTGAAAGCTCAGCAATATTATTTTCATGTAGTATGTAAATATAAAATAGCATGCAACATGAAAAGAATTTAGAAGAGTAGCATTTTTGAGTTCGTACTCAAAGCATCAAAGTATCAAAGCATTTCTTACATGATTAAGGATGAAATTTTTGATCTGTTATCTACTCTCAAGACGGCATGTTTATACATAAAGGAAACTATCATCTTCTCTTTGGAGCTCAAGTTAAAAGGACGTAACTTCACTGACTATATGTTACTTCTTCGCGTAAAATGTAATCGTACACCTTCAGCAACGACTCTCGGAAAAAGCAGTTCCCAGTCTCGTATAGACCTTAAAATGTTCCTGCGCTTAACACATTTACCATAAAACGACAATAACGAAGTGTATGAATGAGGTTTTAACGTTCAAACGACGCAAGCAAAACCAGCACTTTCCACTCCGTAAAATACTGAATATACTTTTTAACGGCCAGCGGCATTTTTTAATGGAAATGAAAAATTCATTTTACTTTTTTAAGGTCGCTTCCAAATGCTAGTTTTATTTCTCAAAGATTTTCCAAATTACAGAACTAACAAATAATTAAAAGAAAACTCAAAGCATAATTACTTGAATTCTAGAATGAAAAATATATATACCTCTTTGACAATCGTTCACAAAAAACATTGACAGTGACAATCCGTAACGGCTACTCAATCGGTTTTAATAAGTGATCCATTATTTAAATTGCTTAAGGAAAATATGCTTCGAAGTCAAATATATCTTTAGACAATGAACGTGTTTCACGTCGCTTTCGATGTATTTGTAAACATATTATGCAATAAATACCCAGAAACCAATCCATGAAAATATTCTCGTTTCACAAAGCCTCTAAAGTACAAAATTTATCATTGTTTCGGGGAAAATTTTCACTTTCGTATTTTTAATTCTCCCAATTTCCTTGCAATTTTGCGTGGGTCAACAAGGACTTGCTACTTCCATTTAGGCAACTGATGAGCCATAAGAATTGCATTTTAAAATTCGGTTATTGCATTATATTGCCAATGTTTGTTATATTTAATTCTAACAACAGATAAATTCCATACCGAACTGACAAATACAATCGCTTTTCTCAAAAATGAAAATGAAAGATTCAGGAAAAATCATTGTAATACACTCTAAAGAAACTGAAAAATACGCAGTGGAAAATTTATCATGTGTCCGTGCTTGGCCAAGCGTAGGATCCAATGATACCAACGGGGGTACAATATTGGTCACCAGTCTAGGGCCATCATTGGCTGAAGCTTGGGATGATAACGCCAATGCCAAGAATCAGCAGTCATTCATGGTCCATGACTGGTAGCCAACTCTGCCTACTGATCTCAAAAACATGGGTAACTTGGCTGTAATTGATGGACTACTGATGGGACTAAGCATGGACCAAGGTTGGAAATGAATTTTTCCATATAAAAAATTATTATTCATATCATTGGAATTTTTTCCTAATTCTGGCCCATGCTTCATCCAGTCATTGGTCCATTAATGGCACCTAAGTTGCCCATGTTTTCTAGATCATTATTCAGTCTCGGGCAACCACCTAAGAGACGAGTAGATATTGTGTTAAAGGGAAGTCTAGTAAATCAAAAAATCTAGCAGTTCAACCTCACTATCTTAACAGCCAACAGTCGCGTTGGTGTCTTTTTTTGCGAACAGAAGAAAAGAAGAAATTTATATGAAAACAAGGTGCTGTAAGGTGCTATAAGATGAAAATTGACATTCGATATATGTATCACATGTCAATGTTCGCTTGTCATTCATAATTTTGATATCAAATCTGGATCATTCTAATCAACTGAGTATCGGTCTGCTGCATGTCACTCTGATCCGACTTCAAAATGAAAGAAAAACCCTAGGATTTCTTGTGATAAAAAGAAGCTAATGAATAAATGCGAGGAGAACAGAAGAAGCAGTTTTTGATATATCCTAGGAAGTATCAAGCTTTTAATTTAAATCAATAAAAGAAAAGAATGGCAAGGTAAAGCTAAGTTAACAAATAACCTATAAACCTACACAGATGCTGGCGGTAGTCCAGGGATGTTAGCCAGATTGCTGTAAGGAAGCCAGATTGAGTACAATGAATTAAGTTTGATTTTAAAGTTTACGATTACAACTACCGAGACGGTACTACGTCAAAATGAATCAAAATCAAAGTGAGAATTGTATTTCACGCATCTTCTTTCGAGATAAACATGTAATACCCGGTTGGTGTACCTGCAATGCCACCACAAAAGCCAAGAATTTCTAGACTAAATCATACCTTGGCCCAAACGACAAGTGGGTCAAACAAAAGGAAAACAGCGTCTCTACAAAACGACTGTTTTCATGTTATCCCCATCAACTTTCATCAAATCATACTTTGGCCAAAACGACACGTGAGTCAAGCAAAAGAAAGCCAGCACCTCTGCAAATCGACCGTTTTCATGTTATCTGTCCTAACTTTTATCAAATCATACTTTAACCCAAATGCCACGTGAGTTGAACAAAAGGAAGACAGCGTTATTGCAGGGTGACTGTTTTTATGTTATCTCTCTTAACTTTTATTAGGTGATGCTTTGGCCTAAACGACACGTAAATCGAGCGAAAGGAAGACATGATCTCTGCAAGGCGATTTTTCCCACGTTCTAAAATCAAGGAATACGAAAATCAAATATGAAATGAAACATTTGACAAGATGGAAAACAATAACGTAACATGATTACTTGATCAGCAAAAATCGACATTTAGGTTTATTTATAACCTCTCAGATTAAAGTAATTGCGAACTCTGACGAAAGTCAGATACCAGGATTAACAGAATTAATAAGTTGATGTTAGATGATATTCTAACAATAGTCCAATTCAAAGAATAAACAAATAAATTGGAATGTAACGCGGTGAATAAAATTCAAGGCGCTAAGACAATTCTAACTATTTTTATTAAACTGTTACCTGCATGAAGACTTGTGTTATGGGAACCTGACATAGGAAATTTTGTTATGGCTTCTTTGAGTTACAGATAAATTGATCAAACCAATATTTATTATTTTCCTAAAAGGAGGAACGTCCATCTTGAGATGAATTTGGAGCTTCTTTCAATTCCTTCATTAATTTGAACATTGTAACAAACAGTTACCCTGGTTTTACGAATTTTATCAAAAAGCATTCAAACTGAAGCAAGCAGTATAAGAAACTGCGACCGTGATGCTATAATATTAAGTTGGCTCTGCAAGGAGACAATATATTCCAGACTGAACAAATACTCCAAAATTTACTGCTTAAATTTCGAATTGAATATGATCCTTACATTATTCTGTGAATTCGGATGTCGTTCTGAATTATACAAGGGTAATGAGAGAATTTTAAAGATATATAGATGTGAAGAGTTATCGGTAGGAAAACTCTCCTCAGATATTCACAACTTTTCTTTTATTAATGACAAGATATCTAAATTATATGTTGTCATACAAATGACGATATGTAAAGTTTCCAAGAAGGATTATCTCCTCCGTCAGTTTTTCCAGATCTACTTCAGTACATCTGCATCGTCATTAACTGTACATAAATATTTGTGATGATTGTGTTAATTGGTTATAACTGTGAACAAAAATTGTTCTTATGGTTAGGAGAATTCCATGGACATATACAGTTTAACATAATACTTTGATGGACAGGAATAGTTTATTTAAAATACAATGGATTTATTTGGTATGACGTTACAACATCTTTGCTGTAACTGAGAATTCAAGTGGGGACTATTTCTGCCCCTCCACTTTCAACTTACCCCCAACAAGGCCCAAGCCCAGTAGAGACCTATATGAAAAAAAGTTCAGGCTTTGGGATTATTTCGAGAGAGATTTGAAGAAAACGCAATTCATTTCCAATTTTGGGTAGGTGAACAAAGACTTCCTAATTGTAACAGTCTACTTAATTTTGATACATTGAATTTCATTTTATATTTTATAAACTGTAGTTGATGACTTTGATCATGTTTTAAAATCAGATCTTGGTAATTGAGAAATAATTACATTTGATGAAAAAGGTTTAAATTTACTAATTAATATAATTTGTGAAACGAATGGTGAAGGTCCGTTGTGAAAATAATAACAGAAATTTTGTGTACTTGATGCATCGATGTTGTTGATATTGATTTTGATATAAACAAAGTACAGCTAAATTTGTATCCGATTCATAATATAGATTAAAATTTTGTTTATACCTTTTTATACCTTTGCATGAAAGACTATCGTTTGAGGTTAAAGAAATTTTGAGCGATTTTCAGATTAAAACAGTTTTTAGGATTAATCCCAAACCTGATTTATTTATAAAATTAGGGAAAGATTTCCTCTATAATTCTCAGCTGGCCAGTGTAGTACTCGTATATAAAATTGTTTGCTTAAACTGTGATGAATGTTATATAGGCCAAAACAAGTAGATTACTTTCAACCAGAACCAAGGAACATTATAATAATTTAGGACATAATCCAGAGAAGTAATTTTCTCCTTATTAAATTATTAACTTGTTAGGAAAAATAGGGAAAAAATCTATGAACCCTGATTTTAATTATTGTTACGGTACTGTTAGTCTTATTATCTTTATCGCATCATTTTCTGTTTTTTCTCTCTCTCGATTATAAGCCTTAAAACGGAGCAGAACGGGAGTTCCGCCTCCATTCCTTATTTTTTAATTATTCATAACTAATCAAACACTTTATCATGTTTTGTGTCCTTTAAAAACGTAACCATCGAACATAACTAATTCCTGACATATTTTGATTATAACTATCGTCCATCCCAGGTAAATTTTTACTTTCATATTTTCAACATAACTTTCAAAGTCCCTTTTTGTATATGAATGTAATCATTTATATTTTCTTATTACTATCAATGTTACAGATTTTTATCGAGATAAGAAACAATAGATCATGATTTTATCAAACACTCCGTACTTGTACTTGTAAAAAAAATGACTAATTCAATTGATTGTGCCGGGTGAGGTGAGCATATTTGACTCTCGAAACATCGTATTAACAGTTTCAAATGAATGATCTAATTAACAAAATTTGGTCCATTGTTGGTGCTTAGCTAAATCAGATAAAAATGCCAATAATCCAAAGATTAGCAAGGTGAATAACAATATATGTATTTAATCACAGCATAATCCGTTCCTAGATTTCGTGAAGAATGCCCACGGAAGGGATTTCAAATAATCATGTTACCAAGTCGATGTAAAGATGAGAGAAATGCATCCAAAGCGATTCCTGAAGCGATGACCATATTCGCAAGGACGAATCAATTCTATGAAATACATCTTTATGTGCTATGCGTTGTCCTATTGATGCCTTTCCAAATTCTTTGGTAATTCGAGATATCCTCGCAAACCACGATAATAAGCCAGTGAAAACAGCAGATCAATTCAAATAAACACCAAGCTGCAAATAGATACGACACGCGTCACACAAAAATCAACAATTTAAATATTAAAAAACACAGTCTCAGTGGAGATTTTACCATTAGGCGATGCTTGACTGAAGCTCAGGGTGCCAAGAGTTGGCGGCTATTCACGGTCCATGAATGGTAGACAAGACAGCCCAATGATCTCGAAAACATGGGCCAAGATTGGGAAAGAAATTTGACTATACAACAAATTATTACCTATGCTGTTGAAATTTTTTTCCCAATTTAGGCCCATGCTTGGTCCAATCATTGATCCATCAATGGCAGCCATGTTACCTATGTTTCCGAAATCATTTTTCAGCCTTGACTACTGGTTGTTTACCATGATTGGCTGTCAATTCTTGGCATTGATGTTATCATCCTAAGCTTTCGCCAATGTTGGCCCAAGACTGTTGGCAATTTTTAGCAATATAAAAAACAAATGGTTGTCAGTATTGGGCCACTTTTGACCCAATTGTGCACACTGGCAGTTTCCTACTGGGGTTAACCCAATCAATAAACTCACGTGCTTTGACGACCCTCTCTGAGTAGCAACGAGTGTGGTGCGGTAGATAATAATTGGCTCATAAGAGAAAAGACAAGTTAATGCTTCAACCTTTCGTGAACGAATGCTAATCACTTATCGCCGGTCGCCGCTATCCCTACCTTACAATGACGATCTAGGAAAGGAGAAGCTCATTCGAATGAGCCGATTGATAATTCTTTCAAGTACATAAATATCAATTGATTTTTGCGCAAAATATAAAATTTATATCGTTTTATTTTCTCACTTTCCAGGGGAAAAAATTCTATAGAATTTCAGTAGAATGATTCTATAGAATCTACACATGGATTCTACTCCATTTTCTATAGAATCTGTAGATGAATTCTATTGAGATTTTTACGAAATTTCGAAGGACACAAAAACTCAAGCAAGGACTTCTGTTCGACGTTCATCAATCGACTGACCACATTTCATGGGTTGGAGTAATTTTTAGAATTCACCAGGTCGACAAATTACACTGAAATAAAGTCCAGATTTTCCTCGTGACTTCTTTTGGTATAATTTGATTAAATTAGGCACCATAACAAACCCCGAGGTCAATATAGATATTCTACTCGATAGACTTCAAACAATCCTCAGAACGATATGGGATATTACCTAATATCCAGCTGTCCTTGTACAGCTTCCACGTCGAAGTTTGATCTGTAACGATTCTCCACCTCAATTATTCAAGAAAATATAATGTTTCGAAGACTAGTTTATAGCACAGCGTATCGGCCCGATGTCCAAAAGCTTGTGAAGATATTTGTATTGAAGATATTTGTATCTTCTTTGGAGAATCTACCTCTCGGGAAGAGTGCTTTTACCACCAGGTTAAAACAAAACGTTGGCCCGATGTCCAGGAGCCTTTCAAAAATCTTTATCAGAGAAATCAGGAGGTTCACTCAGGAGGCTCCGTCGACCTCCAGATTTTCCTGGATAATTGGACACATGTCCAGGTGTATTTTTAAGATTTTCTGCAGAGAACTTAGGTCTCCGGAGACTCTGTTGACTACCAGGTTGACACGGAATGTTGGCCCGATGTCCAGGAATCTTATTAAGATCTACATCAGAAAAATTAGGTCTTACGAGGCTCCATCGACCTCCAGGTTCTCCTGGATGATAGACCCCATGTGTACGTATATTTTTCATCTTTTCTGCAAAGATCTTTGGTCTCGCGAGACTCTATCGACCACCAGGTTCATCTACATAGAAAGTTTGCTTGATGTCCAGGAGTCTTCTTGAGATCTTCATCAGAGATCTTAGGTCTCACGAGTCTCCATTGACCTCCAGGTTATCCTGGATGATGGACCCCATCTCTGGGTGTATTTTTAATATCTTTTTCAAAGATTTTAGGTCGCTGGAAACTCTGCGACCACCAGGTTGACCTACATAGAGAGCTAGCTCGATGTCCAGAAGTATTTTGAAGACCTTCATCAGAGAATTTAGATTTTCTTGAGAGAAGCTATGTCACGGGAACTTCTTCGGGAGGCTTAGAGGAAAATGGCCACATGTAAAATAAGCGAAAACGAATCCATTCCGGTGCTGTTGTGGCTTTGCAAAGTAAAAATAAGTTCATGAAATTATTTAATCTTTGCCTTTTGTAGGTAGATTATAAAAGAAAAGATTTCGTACATAAAATACAATTTTTTGAATATGGATTTTACTTATCAATCTTGAGAAATATTGTCTTTTTGAGTGCCGTTCGAGCCTAAGCCCAGAAAAGAACTGACTGAGGAAAATTTTCAGAGGACAACAAAAGCGTCTCTTCGGTCCAAACTGTATGAGCTGTCCACAAAAGCAACTAAAAGACGAACATTAAGATTAGATTTAGATATTGATTACGATATTACGAAAATTATCAAATTTTTACATGTATATGCAACTTAATGCCTAACTCAATACTGACAGACCAGGTCCTTGTCTGTTGAACGTAAGAAAATATTAAGTGGTTAAAATCAAACTTCCTTAAAAAAACATAAGGACACCTGAAAATTGTGTCAATATCTTAACCCTAACCGATCAGAAGATATTTAAAATTTGTCACTCAACATTTTCCATGAAAAGATTGTTCGTAAGTGAACTGAACAGTAGCTCAATATTCAGAGTCATTTTTAATGATAGTTGAGTCTCCTCAGACTTGAGTTCTCCTTGGATGGCTGACAAAGAATCCTGAACTTTGATTTAACGATCTAAGTCAACCTGGGTGGCTAGCAAAATCTCCCGACACCTAAGTTCTCTGAAGAAAATCTTCAAAAGACTCCTGGACATCGGACCTACCATCAAATAAAACCTGAAGATCGATGGAGCCTCCTGAAACCTGAGTTCTCTGACCGAGATTTTCAAAAGGCGCCTGAACATCGAGCCTATCATCGAGGTTAACCTGGAGGTCGATGAAGCCTTATAAGGCCTAAGTTCTCTGATGAAGGCCTTCAAAAGACTCCTGAACATCGAGCCTATCATCGAGGAGAGCCTGGAGGTCGATGGAGCCTTATAGGGCCTAGGTTCTCTGATGAAGGACTCCTGGACATCTAGCCAACGATCTGGATCTACCTAGTGGTCAACAGAGTCTTCCGAGACGTAATTTCTCTGAAGAAGGTCGTGAAAATAGACTCGGGTGTGAAACCCATCATCCAGAAGAACCAGGAGAACCTGGAGATCGATGGAGCCTACTGAGACCTAAGTTCTCTTATGAGGATCTTCAAAAGACTTCTGGGCATCAAGCCATTGATCTGAGGGAACCTGGTGGTCAACAGAGTTTTCCGAGACATAAGTTCTCTGGAGAAGATTTTCAAAATATACACGGACATAGGGCATATCATCCAGGAGAATCAAGAGGTCCACAAGCCCGCGAGACCTAAGTTCTGTGATAAACATTTTCGAAAGATTCCTGGGCATCGAGCCAACATTCTGGGACAACCTAGTAGTCAACATAGTCTTTTGAGACCTGAGTCATCTGAAGAAGATCTTAAAAATACACTCGGACATGAGGCCTATCAGCCAGGAGATCCTGGAGATTATTGGAGCCTCTTAAGACCTAAATTCTCTGATAAAGGTCTTCAAAAGACTCCAAGATATCGGGCGAAAGTTCTGACTCAACCTGGTGGTCGACAGTGTTTCCCGAGACCTAAGTTCTCTAGAGAAGTTCTTAAAAATACACCTGGACATGGACATCATGCCCATCATTCAGGAGAACCTGGAAGTCAATAGAGCCTTCCGAGATCTAAGTTTTGTCATGAAAATCTGTAAAAGACTCCTGGACATCGAGCCAACTTTCTGAGTCAACCTGGTAGTCAACAGAGTTTCCCGAGAGATGAGATCTCTGGAGAAGATCTTAAAAACACACCCGGACATGGGACCTATTATCCAAGAGAACCTGGAGGTTGACAAGCCTCCTAAGACCTAGGTTCTATGATAAAGATCTTCAAGAGATTCCTGCGCATCGGATCAACGTTCTAGGTCAACGTAGTGGTCAACAGAGTTTTTCGAGAAATGAGTTCTCTGGAGAAGATCTTGAAAATACACATGAATATGGGGCCTATCATCCAGGAGGACCTGGATGTCGACAAGCCTCCTGAGACCTAAGTTCTGTAATGAGGACTTCCGAAAGACTCCTAGATATCGGGCGAAAGTTCTGAGTCAACTTGGTGATCAAAAGAGTTTCCCGAGACCTAAGTTCTCTGGAGAAAATCTTAAAAATACACCGGACATGGAGCCCATCATCCGGGAGGACCAAGAGAACCTGAAGATCGACGGAGCCTCCTGAGACCTAAGTTGTCTGATGGAGATCTTTAAAAGACACCTTGACATCGAACCTATCATCGAGGAGAACATGGAGATCTGTGGAGCCTCCGCAGACCTAAGTTCTCTGATAAAGATCTTCAAAAGACTCCTGGACATCAGGCCAACGTGCTGGGTTAACCTAGTAGTCAACAGAGTTTACCGAGACCTAAGCCCTCTGGAGAAGATCTTGAAAATACACCCGGACATGGGGCCTATTATCCAAGGCAACCTGAAGATCAACAAGCCTTCTGAGACCTAATTTCTCTAATAAAGATCTCCAAAAGACTCCTGAACATCGGGCCAACGATCTGGTTTAACCTGGTGTTGAACAGAGTCTCCCGAGACTTAGGTTCTCCGAAGAAGATCCTAACTCAACTCCTGGATATCAGGCCGATACGATGTGCTATTATCTAATCTTCGAAACGTTCTATTTTCTTCTACCATAGATTCTACAGACATTGGAGTAGAATTCATGTGTGGATTCTGTAGAATCATCCCGCTCAAATTCCATGGAATTTTGCCACCTGGGATACTACCAATCAGGCATATAATAAGACATAATTATTGCGTTTTGAATTATACATTTATGCTCAAAAAGCTTTTGGATGAAATCTTCACACAATAAATCATTTAAGGAAATTTTAGAAATTCATTGGATCAGTGCAACACCTACAGATTTTGTAAACAACACTAGACCGTGTATATGTTCGCCTTTTGTGAGTTTTTTTTAGTTTAAAGATTGCTCGAAGGAGGACCATTTCGCTGGCCCCATCACCCACGAAAATTTAACTTTTCTTTAGCCAAATATTTAGTACAGAATATGTTCAAATTTGTACAACCAAAATTAGAATTTGTACAACACCGGAAGTACCTGATTTCTCCAAAAAACACTGGCGGGGCCAGCGAAATATTTCGCTGGACGTTATCCAAAATCAACTTTATATGAGTGCATTATTTTCGTCTTAATTTGTTCCAATTTGTACAATTTCTTAATCGCAAAGTGATGCAACTAATGAGTTATTAATCAACTGTTAAGTATGAAGTTAATACCTGTCATGTTCACTGAACAAAAAATATTATTGAGAAATGAGAAATATTTTTAAAAATACGGTTCCCACTATCTTCTGTGGCCACATGCGTGAAATGAATTCTTTGTTGAGTAAGGGGGTGAATTGAACTGAATGAAACTCACGTTTTCTCTATCGAAATAAAAAAGTGAAAGAATCATCACCAACCGAATATAGCAACTGTTCTTCTGACCTTGCCAAATTCCATTCTCGCCACATTCTTTTCCACATTCTTGCTTGTGAAAATGGGACACATTAAATCAATTTGATTTTCACACGTTGGACATTTTTTTGTATAATACATTACACAATAAAAAAATTTAAATTGCAATGTTTAAAGTTTTCTCAAGTTTATTTTGAATTCGCATAAATATTAATTTTGTAGTATTCCAAAATCCTATTTCTGATATATACTTTTCATGGAAAAAAAATCTATCATTCAGAGAAATATTATACATTTTTTAAGAATATTAAATTTTTTTTCTTGGTTTTTGGATACCACTAAGTAGCGATTTTCATCTCTTGTCTATGTGTATACATAAGAAATATGACAAATTAATTAAAAATTTCATTAGAGCTTTTTTCAAATTTTTTTATTGAAGGGAAGGTTCATAACAATTTTATATTGAGAATTGGTAAATTTAAAATCTTTTTAATTTGAAAATTTCGACCTTAAATAACATGCCCTTAACTAGAGTTTATTATATATTATTATTATATATTATTTTTTAGCTGCACGAAAGAATTAATTTGAGTACGGATTAAATGCAAATTAATTTTTTTCAAACCTTCAACGCTCCGAATTGAATTGTACCATTTTTAAAATTCCAATTTAGTTCAATTGTCACTATTTGAAATTCTTGAAATTAAAAAACAAAGTATCTAGGCACATCGAAAACATTTGTTCTACACTCATTAAATTTTGGCAAACCTATACACGGCCATTAAAAAATGATGAATTCGACCCTTTCAAATATAATTAAATGAAACATTCAAATTTGATCTTCTGAAATATTAACAAAATTTCATGATATCAATTTAAAAAATGGTCCAGAAATAATTACATGTATACTGTACACTTTTCTTCATTATTAAATTTCCCTTTACCTAGATTACATTTCAATTATATTTACATTCTAACAACTCCTTCCGCGTTTTTAAATTTTTACATTCTATATTACCTTCCCGTCTACATTCTAGAACGCGGATCATCTTCAATCACTTTCCTCACCTTCTTCAATCTTTCAAAACAATCGAAAATTTGAGTACGAGATAGACACTCATCACCATAAGCTTCCTTTATCAAATTATACATTTCTGTAGCTCATTTTCTAAGTTTTACAAGAAACTTTACGTTGACGCGCTGTTTTACTTTCACACTCAACATAATTTCGGTGGAGCTCAGGTAGACGGTCAACTTCGAACAAAGGTTCCTGTCGTACTAAGGGTCATACAACCTTGAAATTTGGAGGGAACGGGGAAAAAAGACAGATCAATATCAAACTCTGCTTATGGTTACCGAGGCACCAAGCAAACGGCAAAAAATCAGACCTGCTATTTAATAGCCACACCTCGTATCTCTCCCTTTCTATTCCCCCTTGCCCTTCCCCTCGTCATTTTCCTTTTTTATCACACACTCTCTCAACAACACTTGATTCTCACTTTCCATCGCTTCCTCTTGAAATTTACATACTCTTTCTGCATTTTCCCAAACATAAGGTTCATCTCATATATTTCCCGCGCGCTCTCTCCACCTCTTTGTATTTCCTTCATTCCTAAATCTCCACACCATACAACATTACGCTTGCCACCAGTGATTTAAAGATCATCAATCTTCTTTTGAAATCATCCTCAATCTTCTTTTGAAATCATCCTTAAACTTTTCTTTCACGAATGCCCCAAACTAGCCTCATGACCACGTACGCTTTCTTTACTCTCTCTTACATGCGCACCTTTACTACTATTTTTTTAAAAGGAAACTCAGGTATACGAATTCCTTCACATCTTCTACTTTTTCACCCTCCCATTTCCATGTACATTCTTTATCCTTCTCATTCCCCTTCTGAATTTCAATATCTTAGACTTTTTCACATTTAGAATTAGCTTCTCGCCCTCTAAGTACCTTTCGAGCCTTCCCTTTTGCTCGCAGCGATATTACTTACCTATCATGAAAATAGAAAACATCATGCAACATGAAAAGGATTTAAAACAGTCGCGCTTTTGAGTGCGCAATCAAAGCATTAAAGTATTAACGCATTTCGGAAATGTTCCTGCGCTTAATGCGTTTACCGTAAAAACGACCAGAACGAAGTGTATGAATAAGGTTTTAACGTTTGAACAACGAAAACAAAACCAGCACTTTCCACCCCGTAAATAAAGACTTTACGTGTGTTATGGATATGGAAAATAATTAATGCGTCTTGTAGGGAACGTTAAACTGAGTTTATTTTTGCAAAAAAAAATTCAATATTACCTTTAAATATTTATAATTTGAGTTCTTAAGTGAAAAAAAACTTGCGAAGATGAAAGCTTTTGTGATTGATGTGACGTCAATTATACGGGCAGTCTATGCTAGTGATTGGTTATTCAGTATTTCTGAAAAATCAGGTGAAACATTACATTTTTTTATATCAATACTTCATGTCAACATTCATTGACATTTAAAGTGTCAAAAATTTACAGTGCATGATTAAGGAAAAAGATTATTCTTAAGTGAATTCGCAAAATCTTCAAACACTTGAGGACATAAATAATTTTTCATGTCTCTCGGAAGTTTGAGTGAAATATTTTGTTAATTTTGTGCGCTATGAAGCTAGCATAGGAACTTCCGGTAACAAACAAATTCTGAAGATTCAAATGTTGATGATTTGTGAGATTTTAATCTAGATAATTCTGCATATTATTTTTGAGCCACACTGGATTGAAAATTCAATTGGGTTTATGTACGGTTCCGATTTTACTCATTCTTAATAAATGTTTCAATCTCCAAAGATTTTTAATAAAATAAATGTTTTATGCTCCAAAGAGCTAATTATCACGTTCATTCAAAACGATAATAATGCTAAGTACTTTAGATAAATTGGTTCAACAAACCCATATGTTTGTGTAACAATTTTATTAATGTTTCATTTCATCATTCATGGCAATGTTTCTCCACGATGCGTTAGACAGTTGTGTATATTTAAAAAAAAACATTCGTAAACGATTTCTGTGACTTATGTCGAGAAAAACCCATGCTCAGAATCTTTGGTTATTTTTTTTAAAATTATTTTTATTGAATTCCATTTACCTGTAATGTTGTCAATAATTTATAATACTACTTATTGATGTTATTGTGTACTTCAATTGTTGTATGTAATGATATCAGTAAACACTATAAAAAATTATAGACAAGATTAATAAGTACAATAATTCAATTTCTAATATCCCGCCCGCACGGCCGCTTGCGATTTTAGTCCCCCCAGTTCTCACGTGAGCGCACGTGTCGCTCAATAAGCGGCCATTTTGAAAATGTCTGTTTCCAATTTTTTTCACTCAGCATCACCCCCGTGGTGCGCTCCATATAATGGACGCCATCATAATGGCCCTTCATCCAAATGTAGTATTTCAAATTGGCACTTTCAACCAATTAAAATGAGCTATAAGTACTGAAAATTAGAGAGTAAGTGCTCTTATCAAATTTTCGGATCATAAATTTTCAAATAAAATGATTTAAAAAACGTATGCAGATTCTCTATTACTGAATACACGTTTCAACGACCAGTGGCGTTCTTTTAAGGAAGTGATAAAATCATTTTACTTTTTGAGTCCCTTCCAATGCTAGTTTTATTTCTCAGACTTTGGAAAATTTACAAAACTCGAATAATCGAAACAAATTATTTAAGGCATTGATATATAAATGCGTAAATGCGTGTAATCCATTACACAGGCACACAAGAAAGTGTGCGGAGCCAAAAAGCGACCGATATAGCATTGCAGTATTGATCTGGTATAGTCAAAATCTGCATTAATTTGAATTTTCTGCTTACCAGCTTTTTTTTATTCAAGTTTGAATTTTTAGTTTAGGTCAAATTATCCCAAGCAGGCCAGAATAAATCGAACGTCGTTGTTTTCCCTGTGAAATGAATTTTTTAATAGCCCTTATGTTCAAAAAGATTTCCCCACGTTTTGGTCGCAAAGAAGATTTTTTTACAAAAGTTATTTTTCTGAGTGTGTCTGTCTTATTTAAATTGCTTGGCGTAAAAACGTAAAAAAAACCCCATAAAAATATTCTCGTTTCACAAAGCTTCCGAAGTAGAACAGTCTTCATGGCTTCAGGGAAAATTTTTATTTCCGTGTTTCCAATTTACATAATTTTTTTTCAATTTTACGTGGGTGAAGAAAGATTTGCTACTATCACTCAGGCAATTGGTAAACTGTAATCATTGCATTCTAAATTCAAGTATTGCTTCATATTACAAATTTGTGTCATATTTAATTTTAACAATGGATTAATGTCATACTGTTTTGACGAATATCGCTTTTTTGAAAACTGAAAAGGGCAGATTCAGGAAAAATGGTTGTAATACATTCTGAGAAGATTAAAGAAGACATTGAGCTTCTGCAGTTTTACCGGAACAAATTTTATAAATTAGTTTGTTAATGAATAACAATTCTGAGAGAAAAAAAACAAAAAAGTTTATCTGTTATTTAGATGATTGATAAATGTGAAAAAATCACACTGAAAATATATGTAGAACCTTTTTTTCAAATATAACATACTGGTTGATTTTTTTTCGACACTCAAAAGTGTATGAATAATTATTTTGTAATATAATATTAGTAAAGTGAAGAAATTAATTTTAAAACAAAAAATGTTTGGAAATTATTATCTATTACCGGAATCATTACTTTCAAGATTTCGCCATAATTTAAGATCCCATAGGAAAATCCTGAATTTCCTTTTTAATTTCGAACAAAGGGCTTTTTTAGCCAACAAAATGTATAATTATTATTTGAATGGTTTCTACATTTTCCGTCATACTTGTATCCATTAATGAACGGAAATTAAAGTTTTTTATTTTCGAATTGTACACTTATACCTATGACTCAAACAAACTTTGAATGAAATGTTCATGCAAAAAAATATTTGAGAAAATTAAAAAAATTGTTTCTAACGTAAGGATATGATTGTGAATATACTGGAAAGTCTACAATGGATTTTGCTTTCGCGACATGTAAGATGAAACTGCTTTTATTTCCACGAATTCAGAAGAAATTACATCAGCCTAATTTACGAAAAATAAAAAACAAATTTAATTTAATTTTAATTTGTTTAGTTGTATGTGCTAAGAAACATGTTGAGCCTATCGATGGAGACTATACCTGTGCTTCCAAGATTTTAAACAAAATATATAAAACATTCTATTATTCTATATTTCAATTTCAAAGCAGTGAAAAATATCTAAAAAGTTCTCTTTTTTCGTTCGAGAATATAAAACAAAAATTAATTACTAATAATAATTTACGAGTTTTTTTTCTCATAGCGTGTTTTCTCATTCCTGTTCTTCAAATTGGTTTATTTCATTAAAAGTTTAGAAACTCGTAAGTGCAAAATGAAATGATGTTCAATTGATAATATATGAAATTCTTTGGGCTGAATTTCCAAAATCTTCGAAATTCTACAACAAAATGAAATTAATAATTGGAAACTAATATTTTTGAAATATAATAAAATGTTTTTCATTCACGATTATTCAATCTCAAGCACGAGTGGAGTCTTCAACTTTATGAGTTCATTAGATAAAAAAGTCAGAATGATTTCAAATATTATAAAAGTTGTATGCCTTTCCCCTTTTTTTGAATCTTTCAAAACTATAAATTAAAAATTTTTCAATCTTCTCGATCAGCTTTCAACTTGAAACTATCAACATTAAATTATTTTATACGGGAATCGTTTACTATTGAATATTTTAGAATCGCAAGCATGTATCAGAATATTTTTACTTTTAAATCTTTCAAAATAATGTATCTTTTATAATTACAACTTATAGTTCAAAAAATAATCAAAACCAATGCTTAGTTAAATGATTAATTTTAACCTGAAATGTCTAAAATTTTATAGTTTTAAGACATTAGTACAAAATTGTAGACTTTCAATACTTAGAACTAAAAGTCAGAATAAGTAAAATTTCTGGTGTTAATTTTTGTCGAAAGCCAATAGCTGTATATAAAGATTCAAAATTGTAGAGTTTCAAGTTTTAATTCATGAACGCTAAAGTATAAGCCATAGGTGCTCATAAACAATAACTTTATCATTTTTACTATCTTAAAACTATTTTCCATTCACCGCCAAAATCCATCATAAGATTTTTGCAATATATTGAAATTTGTTCACTTTTTTTGACCATTTTTTCCGACGTAGATCATCACTGATCAATGTCTAATATATTTTTATTATATCATAAAATAATATGATATACAAAAAATTATACTGATAGTATTTATGTTTTATTGAGGCTTTTCGAAAGGAAGCTCTTCAAAATGTCCTTAATTTTCATAATAATAACAATTTATATGTCCTTTCATATGAGTGGTCCAAAATAAATCATATAACTTACAGTTTCTCTACTTTCTCCAATCATTCTTTCAATAATTTGATATTATTTATTTCTATACGGACTTTTCTGTAATTATTTTCGTATAATAATTCCTGTAATATTTTCCTATAATTGCAAAAAAATGATAGGAAATCCATTATAGAAAAATCGTTATAGACCTATGCTGAATTTCCTATACTATTTTGTCATGAGGTCTATGCAAAATTATTTTAAAAGTTAATAAAAATAAACGGCACGTTGATTAGGAGGTGGTATTTAAATATGAATAAAAGGCACTTAGAAAGACACAAAATAAAATGTTCGAAATTCGAAAATCCCTTAAAAATAAAATATATTAAACTCATTCCTCAAAGTTCTCTAGAAATCCCTTGAAACTCGTAAAATCCCCTAAAATCCTTTGCAGTTGTTAAAATCTCGTAGAAATCCTTTCAAATAAACTTTGATTTATGCCATGAAGTTCTCTAGAAATTCGTTGAAATCCCTTAAAATTGCTTGAAATGTTCGAAAATCATTAAAAACCCATTAAAATAATTATAATTCATTTGAAATACCTTGAATATAAGTTGAACTTGTTCATTAAAGTTCTCACTAAAAAAACGTTCAAATCCCTAGAAGTCTTCAACATCCCATGAAGTCCTCGGGAATTCAATAAAATCCTTTTAATTCTGTGAAATTCCTTGAAATAACTTAGAATCCCTTGAAACCTTTGCTTTGGAACCGCTAAGAATCCCCTGAAATTCAATTCTCTAAATTAAGTTCTCTATAAATCACTTGAAATCTTTAAAAACTCTACAAAATTCTTTAGAAACCCTTGAAACATTTTAAATGCTTTGAAATTCTTTGGAACCTTTTGAAATAATTGAAAATTTGTTCAATCTTTCCAATTTTTTAAAATTCTTTTATATCTCTTGACATTTTTGGAATCCCTTGAAATAACTTAAAATCCTACGTTGAGTAAGCAAATAAATAAATCATGTGTTTGTAGTTTCTTTTTGGTTTGCATCAGTTCTTTCAATATTTAAACATCATTTATTTCTTTACTGGTTTTCACTAGGAACTGCTTGAAATTTTATCCACTATAATTTAGTTCTCTAGAAATTCCTTGTAATTTTCTTTATGTCTTGAAAATTCTTTGGAATCTTTTGAAATCCTTCGAAATTTTTAAAATTCTTCATATCTCTTGAAATTGTAGAAGTCCCTTGAAATAAAATTGAATTTATTCCCGAAAGTTCTCTAGAAACTCGCTCAAATCTCTTAAAATCCCTTGAAATCTTTGGAAATTGTAGAAATTCATTAGAATAAGTAGAAGTCATTTGAAACCCTCAACTATAAATCAAACTCAACTTGTTCATTAAAGTTCTCTTTAAAAAAACTTTCAAATCTCTAGAAATCCCTTGAAATGTTCGAAATCCTTGGAGATTCAGTAAAATCCTGTAAATTTTGTGAAATACCTTGAAATACCATAAAATCTCTTGAAATCTTCAGAATCGCTAAGAATCCCTTGAAAATCAATTTAGAATGATTTATTTTCCAGAATTGTCTAGAAATCCTTCGAAATCTTTAGAAATCCTACGAAATTCTTTGGAACCTTTGACATTTTTTTGATCTTTTAATATTCTTTGGAATCCCTGAAAATCCCCGGAAATCTTCGAAAATTAAAATACTATAAAATCTCTTGAAATGTTTCACAATCTTGCGAAATCTGGGAGAATATTTCAAAATATCTTAGAAATCGATTGAATCCATAAAATCCTCTGAAATACCTTAACATTTCCTGCTTGGTTTAGAAATCTTCGAACTACCTTCAAATCTCTTGAAATTTTAATAAAATTTGACAAAATCACTCAAATTCCGTGAAAATTCTCTGAAATTCCTTGAAATTCCTTGAATTTCTTCGAAATCTATTGATGTATTCAAAATCTTTTGACTCTTTTGGAATTCTGTGAATTTCCTTGAAATTCATGGAATCCTGTCAAATCCCTTGAAAAAATTAAAAATCCTATGTTAGGTAAATAAATAAATCATTCGTTCATAGTTTCTCTATTTCTTTACCAATTCTCTCAATATTTCAACATTATTAATTTCTATACTGATTTTCCATATTGATTTTATAGCATTGCGAATAAATTATAGGAAAATTGTTATGGACCTATACTGCTTTCCTAAAATATTTTTTCGTGAGGGGGCGATGACAAGGAGTTGTGAAAAATTGCATGAAATTGCAAGAGATTGCATGGGATTGCGCGAGATTGTATAAAATTGCAGAGAGAGTGTACACCAGTTTTCAGGAGTAATTAATCCCTTGTTTGTATATTACACTGATAACAAATTTTTGGTTCACCGCGTGTACCTAAAACAAAGAGTTCTTTCTAGACTTATTTTGGGTAGCTGGAAAAAAATAACACTTATTCATTGTTCCAAAGAAGTGTTTTCGAGATATTTGCAAAAAAAACGTGTTTTGCGGCTCTTTTTTCAGTTATCTCGGGAACGGTTGATCCAACTAAAATCAACTGTACGAGTATATCATTCGGAACGTATCTTCTTCTTTACGGCAATATACTGTTTGTCTCTATTGGATTAAAACTCACTGGGTTATCGACGATGAAATCCGAAAAAGTGGATGTTCCGACCTTATTTGAAAATCACTCACTTTCACTTTTCCACTTTTTCGAATTTCATCGCCTATAACCTAATAAATTTTACTCCGATAGACACAAACAGTATATCGTCAGAAAGAAAAACATGTCCCTCGAATGATATACTGCTCATGTTAGTTGGATGAACCGTTCTTGAGATTTCTGCCAGTAACTGAATGAAGACGTTTATTGCGAATATTTCGAAAATGCTTCTTTGGAAAACCAAATGAGTGTAACTTTCTTTTCCAGCGACCCAAAATTAGTCCAGAAAACACTTTTTCTTTCAGGTACGCGCGATGAACCAAAAATTTGTAAACTAGTGTTATTAATTGGCAATATAATGTTTCCATGCGTTCTGTAGCGCGCGTATAATATTGTTAGTTACTAATATTAAGCTTACAATTAGATAATATTTTCAAGTTCGAGAGTTTCCAATCATTTTTTAGGCAAAATTTATAATTTGCATTAAATATTTCATCAGAATTTTCCAACGAGCGGAATAATTTCCTATAATATCAAGATTAATGTCTCTCTTTTCTGTTTCCGTAAGTTGAAGATGGGGTCAACTGAATATTTGCACAGCGCATAAAATACGGATGACAAGCAGTTTTACTGCCTGATGGATCAAATAATGTCTCTCTGAATTTCTTCTTCTACTTTTTATATTTCTCTCCTTCTTTCATTTCCCACTTTGAGTTGAATGTTTTCATAAAAACTGCGTTACAAGAGTGCTGAAAGCTGATGCTGTCACTCTGTTTCCCACAATGAAAGACCTTCCTTTATGAAAGTTTCATTTCCAAGACGTCACTTTTAAACTTTTCTTAAGACATATGTGAGCTTATAAGGTGCCTTCGAGCCATCT
Organism: Melikaiella ostensackeni; assembly: GCA_032362435.1. Taxonomy (NCBI): domain Eukaryota; kingdom Metazoa; phylum Arthropoda; class Insecta; order Hymenoptera; family Cynipidae; genus Melikaiella; species Melikaiella ostensackeni. The sequence goes on along the minus strand of JAUMHM010000586.1, from coordinate 13,426 downwards.
TTAAAATTTTTTTAACAAAAAGTCACCAAAGAATACTCGTTCTTGTATAATGCTAATGCAAAAGGTATCTTCCTGCTTCAAACACCATACAATTTATAGAACTATTATTATTATTATAAGTTCCTGACTGATACATATTCTGGGAAACAGAGTATTAAAATATTTCATGATAAGCAGATTTGGCAAATTGCGAAAGTTATTTTGTCAATAATGCAGTTAGAAGACGTCAAACATCAATTCCTAATTGCTTATAACAATTTAATAAGCAAAAATACAAGACTGAGGCATTTTTAATTAGATAAATTTGGCTTTTTTGGGAGAATTAACTACAAATGTTTCACCAATGATAATCTGCTGTGATAGTTCACACTGGAACGACAGTCGTGAATTGTTTTAAAAAATTTAATCAACAAATGCATTATTCGGCCATTTTTGAGTAGATACGTTTAGTTTTTTCAGCAAAATCAATAACTAGCAGGTTGCCAATGTATTTTGCTGTTATACTTCATTCTTAGGCAAGAATTTTTTATTGTTCGATCAAATTTAGTTAACAAATTAATTATTTGAGCATTTTTCAATAAAGAAATTTCATTTTTTCAACAGGATCAACTACAAACATCTCAAAAGTGGTCCTTTGCTTTGAGAACTTGCAGTTAGATAATTATTAGGTATTGTTTAACCAGATTTTATAAACAAATACTTTGCTTGGCTGTTTTTCAATAAATAAATGTCTTTTTTTTTAGCAGATTCTACTGTGAATATTCCACCAATGGCCTTTCGCGATGATAATTTGCAGTTGAACAATATTGTATATTTTTTAAAGAAACTTAATAAACAAAGGTATTGTTTGGCAATTTTCCAATAGACAAGCTTCATTTTTTCAGCAGAATCAATAACAAGTATATCGCCAATGTGTCTTGCTGTTTCACTATACACTAAGCTATACTATAAATCGTTTATTGTTTAAACAAATTAAGTTAACAAATAAATTATTTGAGCATTTTTCTATATAGAAATTTCGTTTTTTCAGCAGAATCAACTACTAACTTCTCAGAGATAGTCTGTTGCTATGATGATTTGCAGTTAAACAATGATTGTACATTATTTAAACAAACTTAATAAAACATTCATTGCTTGGCTGTTTTTCAATAAATAAGTTTCGTTTTTTTAGCAGAATCAACTATAAATACGTCACCAATATTGCAAAACTTCAAAGTATAACTGCAAAAGACATCATCAACATACTAGCAGTTTATTTTGCCGAAGTAAACAAAAATTTTATATTCAAGAATGCTCAAATAATTAATTTGTTAACTAAATTGGTTTTAATGATAAACAGTCGTTGCCTCAGTGTAAATAATAACAGCCAGACACATAAGCAACCCACTAGTTATTGATTTTGCTGAAAAAACGAAACATATCTACTCAAAAATGGCCGAATAATGCATTTGTTTATTAAATTTCTTTAAATAATACACTATGTTTGTTGCAGCGCAAACTGTCACAGCAGAAGGTTATGGATGAATTATTTATGATCAATTCTGCTGAAAAAGCTGAATCAATCTAACTAAAAATGCCCTAATTTCGCATATGCTCATTAAATTGTTATAAGCAATTAGGAATTGATGTTTGACGTCTTCTGATTCAAAGTTAACATTATTTTTCAGTATAGGTCTATAATGATTTTTCTATAATGGATATCCTATAATTTTTTCGCTATTATAGGAAAATATTACGGGAATTGTTATACGAAAATAATTTCAGAAAAATCCGTAGAGAAATAAATAATTTGATAATAATAATTTAATATTTGTAGTTGAATTCATAAAACACACAAAAATTTTCGTAATCAAAATGAAGAAAGTTACGCATTTGTTAAATTGAATTGTTCAAATGAATCACTTAGTTCTACGAAAAAAAAATCCTTATAGTAGAAACTGACAAATTTATGTATTCAGTAATTAAAATTGCTTTAATAATCAATAATAGCTATGCAAAGGATATCCTCCATAGTATTGGGTGGAAAAAAATAACATTAGTTTATTTCAGGCTAGAAACGAAATTTTTGGAGTGAAAACTGACAAAGTTATGCATTTGTTAATTAAAATTGTTAAAATAATCAAAAGTTGTTGTGCAATATCAAGTCGACACTGCAAAAGACCATTGACAAGATATTTGCAGCCACACTTGAATTCTAAATGTATTATATTTATCAAATAACAGCCGAAATGTGGATTTGCTTGTAAGATTTGTTTAAACAATGACTGGATATTGTTTATTTTTAATCAATTTCTAATTAAACTTCATTTCACACACGTTTCCTGCAAAAAATATCAGTTCTGAGAAAGTCAAGAATCTAGTTCTGCATAAAACACAATTCTTAACTCAATTGTTAATAATAAAATAGAAATATTATTCAATCAACTTATACTGCTGGAGATTACTCCTAGAGAGTTGTTTCACTGATTCTGATTATTATACCGTCCATACATTTTTTTGGCAAGATGGTGCTTTGTCAAAAAAAAATTCTATTTTATTTATATTTAAAAAATCGATAAAAGTTTTTTACGAAAATCGGCCTCAACCGATGTATGGAGAATTTTATTAGCTTCAATTTGAAGAAAAATTAAAATTGGATTAAAATTGTGGCCGGTAGACCGATTTGTCCAGAGACACCTTTCTTGCCCCACTGTGCGGCAGTAGCTGGGTGGTGATTCTCGGCTCGTCGAGATCTTAAATGTTAAGCATGGACGGGCGCGGTTAGTGCTCGGATGGATGATCCTTCGGGGTTCTCATTTAGTTGTCTTTTCACTACGTTCAACTACTAGCAAATGCGAGCACTTCCAATAAAAATCCGGCCACAGACAAAAGTAAATTCAAATTATACATAAATTTATTTTAATTTCATCGTGTCTTCTGAACTAATAAAAAATATCGTTGCTAGATAGTTACTTACAAACTTCTTTGTTACAAAGTGATGCAATTGATGCATTATGAATTGTTGAATATAGAGTTAATACTTGTCCAGTTTATATACTTTTGTTTGATACCTGTTCATATTTTTTGAGAATAAGCAACACTTAATTTCAAATTCGAAAAAATATTAGTTTTTTAGAATTAAAAAATTTTGTTTCTGATATATACTTTTCAGTGAACAAATATTTCTCAATTGGAGAATATTTTTTTAAATTTGGAGACTGCTATGAAGATTTATTCAAGTTTTAAATTCTGTCAAGTATTAATTTCTATCTCTTGTCTATATGCAGATTAAAAAATATATTTACGTGATTAAAAATGTCATTAAAGTATTTTTTTAAGTTCTTTTGTTGAAGGAAATTTTTATACCAATTTAAAATTCGGAAATTCGTACATCTTGAATCTTTTAATTTTAAAATGCCAATATTAAATATTAAATTAATATTTTGATGTTAAACTGTCGATTACTGGTCAAAATGATTTTTTGGAGAAATGAGAGAAAATCTACCTTGCCCTGGATTTGAACCGGGAACGCCGTCTTCGAAAGAGACGCAGACTTGCGTACCCCTATGATATAGGAGAAATAAGAAACGATCTACTGCGGCCTCGGTGGCGTAATTGGTTAACGTTTCACTCATGTAGAGTCGGCCTTTCCGGTTCAAATCGGGGCCGAGGTAGATTTTTTCTCATTTCTCCAAAGAATCATTTTGATCAGTAATCGACAGACATCAAAATATTAATTAATTAATTACCCTGCTCGACAAAATAACATCAATATTTTTAATTATTTCATGATTCGGTTCAATTATATAAAGACTGGAATATGTCTAAAAATAAAAAATTCGCAGGGCGAAAGAGACGCAGACCCGCGTACCCCTGTGATATAGGAGAACTGAGAAACGATCTACTGCGGCCTCGGTTGCGTAATTGGTTAACGCTCCACTCATGTCAAGTCGGCGTTCTCGGTTCAAATCCGGGCCGAGGTAGATTTTTTCTCATTTCTCCAAAAAATCATTTTGACCAGTAATCGACAGACGAACATTAAAATATTAATTAATCAATTACCCTGGCCGACAAAATAACATCAATATTCTTAATTATTTCATGATTCGGTTGAATTTTATAAAGACTGCAATAAGTCTAAAGACAAAAATTTCGCAGGGTGTAAGAGACGCAGACCCGCGTACCCCTGTGATATAGGAGAAATGAGAAACGATCTCCTGCGGCCTCGGTGGCGTAATTGGCTAACGCTCCGCTCATGTAAAGTCTGCATTCCCGGTTCCAATCCGGGCCGAGGCAGATTTTTCTCATTTTTTTTAAAAATCATTTTGACCAGTAATCGACAGACTAACATCAAAATATTAATTAATTAATTACCCTGGTCGACAAAATAACATCAATATTCCTAATTAAATATTAAAATTCAAAATTATTCGTTTAAGAAAACTGTCATAGTTCTCCACTTTTTAATAAGTCACAAATTCAAAATTCTGTCTTAGAGGGTTAATATAATCAATTTTCAATGAAATAAATTAGTATTAATAATTACATTAGAACCAGAAAGGTAACCAAATAGATAATGGAAGATATGGTGATGGGAATAAGGAAGGAATAAATAACAAGGACGGATAGGAAAAATATGAAAGAAAAAAAAGGAGGACAACAGTAGGTAAGGTAAGGATGGGAAAATGTAGGTGAAAGATAGGGGGCGCATATGTAAGGAGAGATATGCAGGAAGAATCTGAGGTGGTAAAAGAACTAATGAAAGAAAATATAAAAGGGATTAGGCTCATGAGAGGAGAAAATTTCAATGCGAGAACAAGAGGTAGAGGAAGAAAGGAATAAGGAGGAGAGCGAGGCAGAAGAACAGGAGGAGGGGATTAGTCAATAGAAGGAAAAGAAAAATTGAAGGAAAGTGTCAAGAATGTGAAAATGGGAGAAGGAAATGTAAGCAAAGAGATGGAAATAATGTCAGGATAAGTAAAAAGAGTATTAAAGGGCACAGGCAAGAAGAAGGTAGTGGAGGAAGTATTAAAAACTGATAGAATGATGAATGTAAAGAGAAGAAGAAGAAGATGACAAAAGAATTAAGAAAATTGAGAAAAGGGAAAAGTAGTGAAGAAAAATATACGAAAAAAAATAAGGAATATAATGAGATGTGGCATAAAAAATAAAGAGTAGGGAAAGAAGTTAGTCGTGGAAGAGGCGCAGAAGGCTAGGATGGCAGAAAAGGTTTGGAAAGTAGTGAAATGAGCAAGAAAGAGAAGGAAAAGAGTAAACCAGGATATTGAGATGGTAGAATACAAAAAAAATGTATTATGGATTTGCTAGGAGGGGTACAGAAGAAAATTAGAAAGGGAGGAAAAGAGGGAAGGGAAAGAGATGAAGAAGAGGACATATTAAGGGAAGAAATCGTCAAGGTGTTAGGAATGATGAATGACGGGAAGGCTCCTGGTTAAGATGAAACTCCAAATAAAGTCTGGAAATATGGGAGGAAGGAACTAAAAGAATTGGCATGGATAATGTGGAATAGAGTATCGAGAGGAGAGGGTGGCCGGAGTTATATAAAGAAGGACTAGGGGTACCGTTAGTAAAAAAAGGCAAAGGGGACGAGGTTAGAGAGTATAGGGGAGTGACCATGATGCCAACGTTGTATAAGTTATATGCAACTGTTTCATTGGTAAGGTTAAAGAAGGAAGCTGAGGAAAAAGATAGCGTCACTGGATCAAACTGGGCTTAGGAAAGGAGTGGTGGTGATGAACAACATATACCATTCTGAATTATTTGGTAAATCAAAGGATGAGGAGGGAGAAAAAGTGTATGATAGCAATGCTCGTAGACTTGAAGGTGGCGTTTGTCTCATTGAACCAAGAAGAGATAGAAAAAGTTATGGTGGAAAGTGGGGGAAAGAGAGGATTTGGTAAAGAGAGTATCGGAAATTTTCCGAGAGACAAAAGGTAGGGTAAAGGTGGCAGGGCAAGAAGGAGATAATTTTTGGTTAGTGAGAGGAGTAAGAGAAGGTTGGCCTCTGAGCCCGCTTTCATTTGATATATTAATCTCAGACTTGGAAGAAGAAATTGAGACAAAAGGATGGAGAGGAGTTAGGATGGAATAAGAAAAGATATACACACTAGCATACGCGGACGATATAGTGGTGATGGCAGGGGAGGAAAGGATATTCCTTGCAAGCAAATAGAGATCATAGAGCACATATAATAAAAGGAATAAAAAAAGCGTCAAGGGGAGTGGAACAGATATGGGGAATAGGAAAGAGAAGGTTCAGAAAATATTGGAGAAAGAGAATGTGGTCGTTTGATACACTAGTATGGTCGGTATTAGGATATGAAGCAGAAATATGGGAATAACAAATTTGAAGGGAATCTGAGGGTGGGAAAGGGAGGGTAGTTAGCGGAAAAGTATTTGAAGAAGATAGATGAGAGAAGTGGGAGGGCAATAGAATCAAGAAGATGAGAAGAAGAAAGAAGAGAGTTCTTCACGAATAGAGATATAAGAGATGGAACTGGAGTCAAATATTTAGAATTGCAGAGGAAATACAAAGGGAGAGAATTAATAGAAAGATGGGGGATGATTGAGGAATTGAAATATAATAAATGGTTCAAGATGATAAAAAAGGAAGGACTACCAAAGTATTTATAAAATGGATGGGGAAAGAGAATAGGGACAAGAATAGCAAGAGTTATATTGGAAGATGAGATCAGGGAAAGGACGTAATGGCATTAGGAGGAGGATAGAAAGTGCAGAATATGAGATTGGAAAGAGGAAACATGGGAGCATGTATGGGGATGATGTATGAGAGGAATTAAAGATAAAGGAAACTTGCAAGATAATATGGTAAAGATTTTAGGGGAGGAAGGATTGGCATGAGGAGTGGATGAAGGAATTGGAGAGGGACTGAAGGAGCGAATGAAAAGAAATGAAAGAGGGCCCTTGAAGGGCCCTATTGGGCCCCCAGCAGTTGCCTCGACGGTAAATTTTTAATTTTAAAAAATACCTTTAATAATTATCTCCTCAAATTTTTTAAGCATATTTTAATAAATACTATAATTTGAGACCAATGATGTCAGTTTGTTTTTAACGGGGTAAAAGTACTTTTATTCATCTGATGCAGAAGCAAAAGTGATTTTAGTGTGTTGAAAACGGTGCTTTTGGCGGTGCCAAAAATTTAAAAAAGGAATAATAATAATAAAAATATTAGCACCCCGACAGAGACTTGAACTCATGACCAGCATCTTATCAGACTTCCGTTTTTCCTTTTTACCAACTTATCACATTCTTTGTAACTTTTTCTTCTGTAGACACTCCGCGTGTGCATCAAAATTTGCTGGCATTATTTTTTTCCAATATCTGTACATTTGGATGAGAAATTTTTATTATCTCGCCCAAAAGACAATTTATTGCCTACAACAAAAATATCGTTCAACTGTAATAAAACTGTAAATAATAAATATCTAGTTTAAATTTAATATACTTCCATTTATTATTATCAAAAGAGCATGTTTCATTTTTCACTACAAAATGAACTTTTCTTAGCTTCCTCGTGTTGTCTTCTCATATGTAACATGAGGGAAAAATAAGGGAAAAATATTCTTCTCAAAAGCTTCTTAATATCCGGTTTATCCTGACATTTATATTTTCTCCAAATTCGCCTTCAGATTTTATATCCTCCCATCTGGATATGTCAATCTCAGAACAAATTTTCCTTGAATGAAAGGCTCATTTTTTAAAGATTTCCCATATGGTACTTATACACCTTTTCTCCCTTTTTATAAATTTATGTTAGCAGTAGAAGGTAGAGTGGTCCAAAAAAATGTTTTCTTAATTTCTCAGTAGCCATCATGGAACCGCATGTTCCTCTGAGCTAAAATTAGACCCACAAATTTTGATATATTTACTAAAAAATAATTAGTGTATACAGAGTATCCCAGAATTTCGACGATTCATATGGAAAATTTTTAGGGGTGTAAATGTGCTCATATATCTAAAAAGTGCTTTGAGCGACCTCAAAAACTTTTAATTTAATAAACACAATAAAAAATTTTATTTTTTATTTTTTGAGTCAATACATTTTTCATTTCACCGAAAATAGTCCACATCGAGGCAAAAACTTATTAAAAATGATGTCCAGCAGTATTAATTTTTTAATACAGAAATCTAAATTGTTATTAACAAATTGGTGAGCAAAAGTTATATCTTCTTTATTTGCCACATTTAAGTCCACTAAACCAAAATTTTCAGGAAAAAATAAAAATGGAATAATGTTGACTCAAACTTGAAAGAAGTTAAGCATTAATTTATAATTGTTTAAAACAACTCAATAAACAAATACGAAATTAAGGGATTTTCAATAAGATGGATTAGGCTTTTTCAGCAGAATTTTCTATAAATATTTCATCAATGACCTTCTGCTGTGATTGTTTGCACTCTAACAGCAATTGTGTATTATTTAAACAAATTTGATAAACGAATGCTTTATTCGGCCATTTTTGAGAAGATGCGTTTCGTTTTTTCAACAGAATCATCTACAAACATCTCAGAAATAATCCTTTGCTTCGAAAATATGCAGTTAGATAATTATTATTATGTATTGTTTGAACAAAATTAATAAACAAATACATTGCTTGGCTGTTTTTCAATAAATTAGTTTCATTTTTTTAGCAGAATCAACTGTGAATATTTCATCAATGGCCTTTCCCTATGATAAATTGCAGTTGAGTAATATTGTATATTTTTTAAGCAAATTTAATTAACAAATGTATTATTTGGAAATTTTTCAATAGATAAACTTCGTTTTTTTCAGCAGAGTCAGCTGCTAGTGTGCTGACAATGTCTCTTGCAGTTCTATGCACTTTGCAATTTGAGTATATCTTTAATTATCTTCTTATCTTTAATCACCTTTCAATATTTTTATTTATTATTTATTTATATTCATTTTACTTATATTTATTATTTCTCTATTATTTTATTTATTTCTTCATTTTAATATTTCATAATTATTTTTGATAATAATTCTTATCTTTAATTGTTTGAGTCACTTTTCAAATGAATTTAATAAATAAATGTATCATTTGTCCTATTATTTTTGTCTGTATAACCATTATGTTACCTAGCTTACTGGTACTGGTTAGTAACTAGCAGTACGTCGTCATATTTTTTCTCTTGAAACATCATTTGTTTTTTTCTGTCGAACGATTAGAAACAATACATTTGTTCATTAAATTTCTTTAAACAATATACAATTGTCCAACTGCAAATAATCATAGCAAAAGGCCATTTGTGGAACATTTATAGTAGGTTCTGCTGAAAAAAAACGAAACTAATTTATTGAAAAACAGCCAAGCAATGCATTTGTTCATTAAATTTGTTTAAATAATACACAATAATTATTTACCTGCGAGTTCTTAAAGCAAGGGACCATTTCTGAGATGTTTGTAGTTGATCCTGTTGAAAAAACGAAATTTTCTTATTGAAAAATACTCAAATTATAAATTTTTTAACTAAATTTGTTCAAACAATAAACATTTATTACCAAAGTGTAAAGTATAACAGTAGGACACATTCGCAATCTACTAGCTATTGATTTTGCTGAAAAACGGAATATATCTACTCAAAAATGGCCAAATAATGCATTTTTTTATTAAATTTGTTCAAATAATACACAATTGTTGTTGCAGTGCAAACTTTGACGACAGAAGGTCAGCAGGAAAAGATTTATAGCCAACTTTGCTGAAAAAGCTAAATCTATCTGATTAAAAATGCCTTCATTTCGTATTTGTTTATTAAATTGTTATAAACAATTGGGAATTGATGTTTAGCGTCTTCTCATTTCAAGTTAACATTATTTCATTTCCACTTTTTCCTGAAAATATTGGAATAGTGCATTTAAATGGGGCGAATAAAGAAGATATACCTTTTATTCACTAAATCGTTTATAACAATTTAAATTTTTAATTTAAGTATTCAGTATTGTTGGATATAATTTTTAATGAGATTTTGCCTCGACGTGGACTATTTTTAGTAAAATAATTTTCTTTTACTAAATTGCAGTCTTAAAAAGTGAAAAAAAATTTCACTTCGTTTAATTAGTACAAAAATGTTAAGAACAGTTTTCAAAAATGTCCTGCATTGTAACGATGTGGAACTCGATACACTTTAAGTTTTAAAGAAAGTCCAAACCAGTTGAGTAGTTTAGTCTGAAAATTGATTTGTCTACAGACGCTTTTTTTGTCCCACTGTGTGTCAGTGGACTGTAAAATATATGCGGATGTTCTCAGAAACAGGTTAGAAAGACAGATAGAAGAGAAACGAAGTATTCTACACAAGCGAACGGGCTTCGAAAAAGGAATGAAAACAACTGATAACATTTATGTCCTAATAGGGGTAGACGAGGTAGACGAGATAATAGAAAGAATAAAAAGGGTGATTGAGAAGATAAGGGAAGTGGTAAGACCAAAAGGAGAGAGAGAATGGAAGAGAAAAAAATAATGGAACGAGGAGTGTAAGTGGTTAAAGACAAAATGAAGAAGTGTGTAAAAGAATGGAGGAGAGAAGAAATGGGGAAAAGGGAGTACAATAAAAGAAAATAAGATTATGAGAGAATGTTGAACTAAAAAAAGCAGGAAAGGAAGGTAAGGTACATGGAGGAGGTGGAGAAAACAGTACAGGGAGAGAATGGGAGGTGATAAATATGAAAAGAGGAAAAAAGAAACGCGTGAATGATGAGATAAAAATAAGAGAAAGGGCAGATTACTTCTAAATATTGTTGAGGGGTGGAAAAAAATGATAAGGAAGGGAGCGAGAAAGGTATCAGAGGGAGGAGAGGAAGAGGGAAATGACATGAGCAGAGAAGAAGTAAAGTGCAATAGAAAAGCTGAAAAGAAATAAAGCAACAGAAGAAGATGGCATGGTGAATGACGCGCTAAAGTATGATGGGGAATAAGAGAGAGAAGAGATGTGGAGAGTCTGTAACAAAGCATGAAGAGGTGCAGAAAAGCCTGAAGAATAGAGGACGGGACTGGTGCTACTGCTAATAAAGAAAAGGGAGGGTAAAAAAGGTGGAAGAATATAGAGGAATTACATTCATGTCGTGAGTTATAAAATCTATGGAAAAGTTTTTGGAAACAGATTATAAAGACAAGTATAAGAAAAAGGAAGTATTCCACAGAACCAGACGAGCTTTAGAAAAGGAATGGGAACAACTGATAATACACGTCCTAAAAGGGTTGGACAGGGTGGACAAGATAATAAAAAGAATAAAAGGGGTAATTGAGGAGATAAAGGAAGTGGTAAGACCAAAAGGAGAGATAGAACAGGTGAGAAAAAAATGATGGAATGAGGAGTGTGAGGAGGGTAAAGATAGAATGAAGAAGTGTGCAAAAGAATATAGGAAAGGAGAAATTGGAAAAAGAAAGTACAATAGAAGAAAAAAAGATGTTAAGAGAATGTTCAACGAAAAAAGGCAGATGGGGAAGGTAAGGAACATGGAGGAGCTGGAGAAAACAGTAAAGGGAGAGAATGGGAGGTGATAAATATGAAAAGAGGAAGAAGGAGGGGCGTGATGATGAGATAAAAATGAGAGAGTGGACAAAGTACTCCAAAGTATTGTTGAGGGGTGAGAAACGAATGATAAGGGCGGGAGCGATAAAGGTATTAGAGGAAGAAGGGGAAGAAGGGAATGACATAAGCAGAGAATAAGTAAAAGTCAATAGAAAAGCTGAAAAGAAATAAAGCAGCAGGGGAGGATGGCATGGTGAATGAAACGCTGAAGTATGATGGGAAAGGAGTGAGGGAAGAGATGTGGAGAGTCTGTAACAAAGCATGAAGAGGTGCAGGATGGCCTAAAGAATGGAGGACGAGACTGGTGCTACTGTTAATGAAGAAAAGAGGGGGTAAAAAGGTAGAAGAATATAGAGGAATCACATTCATGTCGGTGGGTTATAAAATTTATGGGAAAGATCTCAGAAACAGGTTAGAAAGACAGGTAGAAGGAAAAGGAAGTATTCTACAGAACCAGACGAGCTATAGGAAAGGAATGGGAACAACTCATAACATTTGCGTCTTGAACCATCTAGTTGAAAGGAATTTGCGGCGGAAAAAAGGGACTTCGTGGACTTCAAAGCAGCTTTTTACTCAGTGAACAGAAGGATGCTGTGGCAAGCTGTGAAAGAGAGAGGAGAAGGTGAAGGGCTGACTGAAAGAATGAAAGAAATTTTTGTGGAGACTAGGTTCAGCGCGAGGGTACGAAATGAGAAAGGAGAGGAATTCTGGACAAGAAGATGGCTCAGATTAGGTTGCCCGTTGAGTCTGATATTCTTTGGTATAATGTTGGTAGATTTAGAGGAAAAGCTAAAGGAGAAAGGAAAAAGAAAAGAGGGGTACGATACTAGGTAGCAGTAAGCTTCACTCTTCAGCATAAACGGATAATGTTGTACCATTAACAAAGCACGAAAGAGAGATGAAATTAATGATGAGAGAATTTAATGAATACGTAAGAGGAAATGATTTAGCGGTGAATGTAAAGAAGACCATGATAATGTGCTTCAGGAATAGAAGGAGTAAAGGAGAGTACGAAAGAAAAATTAGGAGAGAAAAGGTGGAAATAGTAGAGGAATTCTGTTACTTGGGGTTCTGGTTTGAAGGAGGGGGCGGCAACGAACTGAAAGTGAGGAAAAGAATGGATTGTGCGAGTAAAATAATGGGCCAAGTTTGGGGTATAGGGAAGAGAAGATTCAAGGACGACTGGAAGATGAGAGTATGGATGTTCGATGTGCTAGTTTGGGTAGTTTTGTGTTATGGAGTGAAGGTTTTGGGTTGGAAGGAGCATAAGAGAATGGAAAGTCTTCAAGAAAGATTGTTGAGTTAGGGAGAGGGGAGAGGGGAGAAAAATTGCACAAGCATGTCTAAATGAAATTCAGAATAGAGAGAGGAGAAGCAATACAGAAGGTTCAAGGTGGGAAGGTGAGAGGCAGCAAATGAGGAAAAAAATGTGGTATTCAAGAAGGGAACATAGTATGGCAGGAGACAGAATTGGAGATTGTGATGAGACGAGGAGAGGAAAGATGGAGAAAATTTATGGAATCAAAGCACAATAAATGGTATAGGATGGTGAACTTGGTAGGGGAATCAGAATGTCTGAAAAAGTTAAAAAAAGGAGAGTAAGTGGAATAGGATGTATGGTTTGGTTTAGAATGGGGGAGGGGGTGAGAGCATTTCGATACTGGATAGAGGAACAGGAAAAATGATGTAAAGTGTGCGGTTATAAAGTGAAGTCGTGGGCCCAAGTGTTAGAAGTGTGTACTGGAGAGGAGGAGGAAGGCAGAAGTATGAGTGATTGTGTGAGAGGAATTGAGCGTCCAGATTGCACAACGACCTTAGCGCGTGGACTCAGCCAGCCTAGTAGGCAAGAGAGGGGATAACGCGTTGCTACGGGCCG
>JAUMHM010000541.1:0-18476 GCA_032362435.1 Melikaiella ostensackeni | reverse complement strand
ATAACCTCAAATATAGGCAAAAACCACGATTTTCGCACATTTAGCTTAGGATATCTCGAAAACCTGACGTGATGGAGTAATTCTGAGGCCAGATTCTTGTTCAGCGCACCAAAAACCTTCGAAAAAGTATACTTTGGTTTCTGGTTCTGAAAATTGTTCCAATTTTGTCGGCCTGTGTAATTCACGTAGAGATCTTCAAATCGATAGTGAGTGCGGGATGTATACTTATATTGTAGTAATTCACGTAACATAAGTTACATGTAATATACGTAAAGAACTCGGAGTTACGCGTAACTTCGGAACCTGCCTGCGAACCCTATAACTCTCCTGCGCAGCCCTGATTACCATGTAAAACTCTAATGCGTAACTCTAATTTTGGTAAAACTCTACCCCGCAGCATTATGTGCGATATACCTTTACTGTGCAGCATTATGTGCGATAGAGCTCTACGGGGCAGCCTTATGTGCGAAAGAACTCTACTGCGCAGCCTCACACTAGAGTTCCCATATAAGCCCATCCGGTTTAAGAATTCCTAGGAGTGCTGGCCGACTGCTGGCCCACGCAGTTTTTCAGATCGTAGGGCGAGAGACGGTGTTCAACCAAGCGTGAAACATCAGCAGCATATAGACAAATGCGCAGTGAGCAGGTACTCACGTTCGTACTCACGTTCGCACTAACGTTCGTACTTACATTCGGAGATGGCGTAGAATTAAGAAATGGTTTACACGTCCCTGACTGTTTACGTTCCGAGGGACCCGGTTTAGGACTAAGGCTAGTGCGAAGCAACTCCCGAAACTGTTCTTATATGGGAGCTCTAGTGTATTCAATAAGTAACATTATTGCACACTCCTTCATCGCTTAACGGAACATAGTCTAAAATTTTTCTCTAAAAACTGCGGCTGAGGAGACAAGCCGCAGATATGGCAATTGGGTTCGGGTGACTTGCCACACTTTTGGCACTTTGGAACAAGACTTTTATTTTCTCTTGAGGGGAGGGGGCGCAAGGAGAGTCGCGGCTAGGGATGAAAGTCGCAGGCGTGACAATTGGGTTCGGGAGGCTTGGCGCAAAATTGGCAATCTGCTAGAGTGAGATGCCACATGGGAGACGTGCCACATAGGACACTTGCTGCATCGGACACATGCCATAAGGGAAAAATACCACAAAGAAGACATGCCGCAGGGGAGACATAGAGTAGAGTAAACATGCCGCAAAGAGACTTGCCGCATATGACTTAATATACACCCAGGTATTTCATCAAATTTTTTTTCAATTACCTCGAGTTTTTCTGAATTCACCTTGAATTTTTATAAATTTGATCAAATTCTTGATTTCCTTGGATTATTCTAAACTCACTCGAATTGCATTTAATTCCTTGCTTTTCTTCTTCACATTCTTATTCGATCCTTTCAAATTCTGTAGAATTCGGGAGGATTTCTGTTCACTCCCATTTTACTCAATAAAATGAACATTTTTTTATTATATTATTTTTAGTTTATTTATTTTTATTTTATTTTTATTTCATTTTTTTTTATTCTTTTAAATTCTTCTGAATTCACCCCAATTCTACTGAAATCAATGGAATTATTCTGATTTCTTTCGAATTTAAAAAGGCATTAATCATATTGATAATTGACCTTAGTCACTTTTAGACAATTTTACCTACTTTTTGGATTAGCAATTCATCACATTCAGTCACTTTTTCAGTTCAAACAAGTTACACTTTAAAATTTTTTCAAGAAAATTGGGTTGCTACAGCCCTGAGCATATCACAAGCACAAGCGTGATGCCTATGATACACAAGGTAACGACTGTGGTATATAAAATCTAATCAAGCGCCAGAATATCCATTAGTTTAACTTCTTAACCGAAATCTTCGTTAATACCTTTATCAATTTTTCTTCTACTTAAAACAAATGAGGATTTTTCCCACTCTGGTCCTCACCTTGGTGGTTGTATGCAGTTATATAGGTGAATATAATAATATTATATATCAATATATTTTAGTACATTCTTAAGCTTTCCCAAATTAGAATTTGTCCGAATCAATCCGCATTTTATCCCGATTGTAATTTCTTTCTAAACTCTTTCTAAGTTTGTCCGGAATGACTACGAAGTTAATCTGAATTTATTTCAGTAAAACCCGAATTTTTAGGTCATAAAAAATATTATTTCAAAAGTGTCCCTACTGATGTGAAATTTGTACGAATTTCAGTACCAGAAAGTACTTTAAATCAAAGTGGAAGCAGAAATTTGGCCATCTTGAGTCAGAATCATGTTTACGTAAAAAGTTAAATCATGAAACTGCTCGTATTGGTACAACACTTTGTATGGATCCGAAATGCCAAATGTTCTCCTTGAAATACAAAAAGTTCGCCAAACATTTACCAATATTTTGAACTGTTTGAGTAGTTTCAACAATCTTAAATTTCCTCTAAAATAGTTCTTTTCATTTTTGACCCCTGAATAAATTGATGATAAAACCAAGAGTGAACTACATTTTTTAAATCACTATTCAAATATCAATAACTTTCTTGAAATCCTATTTAACATTTTATTCTTTAAAATTCAACGTATCTCTCTTCGGCCTTTTTGTTATCAGAAATTGGTAAGTTTCCTTGAATAAAAGCCCCATATTTTTTTCTCAACTTGATTAAAGTTAACACGTGTCCAAATGAGATTTAATAACGTATTTGATAACGATTTAATAACCTATTTAATAACGATTGAATAACGTATAGATAAATCTAAATGAGTAAAATTCTACTAATTCAGTAAAAGAAAGGTGTGCCCCTAAATATTAGTGGGAAATAACTAATTCTATAGTGGAAAACTACTATGAAAATATAGGAATTTTTTTAGAATTGTATATATTAATCAAGAGAAGTTTATATGAATAAAAAACGTGGCAATTGGATAAGTTTGATAAGAAAAAGTTACGTCACCTCCGCGTACATAATGTATTTACCTTTAACTGTTTTAAAACTGAAAGGTGATACAGATTAGAGATATGGCAAATGAAAAAGTTTGATAAAGAATTGCGATTGAAATATTCTAAGTAGAGGCTACGTCACCTCCACCTACACAACGTTTTCGCGAATTGATGTAATCTAATTTAAAAGCAAGAATTATTCAAACACCTTATCTATTTTACCTTGCCTTTTTCATGATAAAAATAATCTTTTCGATGTACGTGCACAGAAACAACACGAAATTTAATGAAATTAATAGCAGGCACCGGATATCCGTTGCGTCGTTCATTTTACATTTACAATTTTATACAAATTTTATATCAAAGAGAATCGATAAAAAAAGTTCACTAATTGATTAGTAACCGATGTAACTATGGAATTAGTAAATATTCACACTAATTAACTTAATTGTTAGTAAAATAAACTTGAGATCTTTTAACTATTCCATCAGTGACGTACTAAAATATTACTATTTCATTAGCTGAATACTTATTTATTTCTTCAATTATTACAAATTCATATTTATTATATTCAAATTATCACAAATTCATATTCAGAGAGTAAAAAAATCTTAGTTTTCGGAAAAATGGGGAAACCATAACTACTTGTTAATAACTTTTTATTTCTTAGATTTCACTTACATCTGAAGGAATATTCATGGAATAACCTCCGCTCAATAACTTTCAATATTGACCCTCCCTCTACAGTCCCTTCTTATTATGCCCGAAAAGTTCCCTCAAAAGTGCAAAGAAACAGCTTTATGTAAAATTCATGCTCAAATTGTTGGAATAATTACCAGTTGTTAAATTTTTCCTATCGTTATATTATGAAAAGTTACTATCTTCTGGAATTAATGACACACTTAATAAACGTTGAGAGTAATATTTTTTGCTTATGACATTTTTCAATATTGTTTGATCAATTTAAAAGTGTCTTACAAAATATCGCTCATAACATTCATAATAGGTATCATAAATTTCAGAATATATTAACTTCTCATGATGTAGAAGGTCAAAATAACTTAAAGAATTTGAATTTGTTCAAAGAATAACAAAATATCTTCAACAAAAGAAATTTCACCACATTGTATCAGAGGACAATAATTCAATCATTGGCTTATGCTAATTATTATATTCTCGTGGCCAATCAATGTGTTTTTGAAAATTATTGTTTAATTTTTTTCAATATAAATTATCTACTACTGTTACCGCTTACAACTAAATATGTTGATTTGAATTTTTGATAAGTTTATTATTCATGTGTGTATTTAAGAATTTGGTTTGTCGCTTGTAACGGCTTTCACAAATTATCAAGCTTGAAGAATTTCTCATGTAGCCAATCATTTTATCGATTAGCCTAGCTGTTTCTGCCGCATTTTTCTGAAAATTGACCTCTTCCCATATACAATTCCATGATAGTTTCAAAGTAGGGTGGTGTAAAAATGCTCAAGTTAATCTAGTCGTTTGAGCTGAGGAAAAAAATTGCGGGTTGGCATCCGAAAAAGAATTTCAATCGATAAATGTCCTAAGTTCGGTTTTTGGATTTGAAAATTAAAATTTTCTAAAAATTCAAAAAAATATGTTCTGTTAGTTTAAAAATTGGGAAAGATTTCATGTATTCTCAGTTTTTGTTAGTGAATAGTAATAGAAGAAGCCATGGCTACGTGTCTTAAAATTTCAGTATGATCAGCCGGATTTTTACAGTACGAATAGCGGTACTTGGAGAAGGGACTATTTGTATCAAACTTTTGATACAAATAGCCGGATTTTGTCGGTACACATAGACACTGCGGGTAAAGAATATGAAAACGAAAACAAAATTTTTCGTTCTATTTAAAAAATTTTGAAAATGTACAGAAACATATTTTTTTGCTTTGAATTAAATACACACTTTTTTGGAAAATGTTGAATATTTCGAATCTGAAATTTCTTCAGCTTAAATTGAGGAAACTTGTTGTTTTTTCTACTCTTTTTTCTTCATGGTTCCAAAATCTTGAATTTCACACCATTTTTCACGATTTGTTACGATTTCCGAATGCGCTAAGCACAACGAAAAAAAATTATTGTCTACAATACCAAAATAATAGCGTCTTTTTCGATTCCAGCTGAAGAAATTTCAGGTTCGACATATTTAACTTTTTCCAAAAAACAGTGGTATGACAATGATTATTTTTCTATTGATGAATTTCAAGGAAAAAACCTAATTATAAATACATAATAAATCAAATGAGCTTAGTGCTATGGATACAATGTTTATAAAATACGGAAATTGTTATTTCGTTATAAGAGTTTTTTATAATAATAATCATTCTTATTTTTTAATTAGTTTTCAAATGTTGCCAATACACCTCTGCCAATTCATCGTACTTTCAGAGAAAAAAAAAGGTTTTCCACTATCAAACATTTAATTTGTACTTCACATAACTTAAATTTTTAATAACAAATGACTCAATTATTTTATCAATTATTCAAGATTCAAAAGTGGCTCCCCATTGATTTAAGGCGACACGTATCATATGCAAGTCACTGGTACAAAGAAAAAAATATTTTCCTGAAAAACACGGTTTTTGTTAACATTACGTTAGAAAAATGTATAAATAATGAAAAAATCAAAAATCGGATTTGACAAGTCTTTTATAAATTTAATTCCCTTGGATCTCAAAAAAATTCGAAAATTTGATAAGAATTAAAGGTTGTGGAGTAGGGTGGTTCAAAAATTACAATGTTTGAAAAATGCAATGAAGAATTAGAAATTCTTGTTCCTTTTCGAAAAAAAAAATTAATCTGATCGGATGAAATTTGCAACTACAGCTGGCAATTTTCGATCGACTTCAACGTTTTTTTGTAGGAATGCGAAGAAGTTAATAGTTCAGAACGACATCAAGCCTGATTTTTTAATTTCATTCTGTGGACTTATTTATTTAAACAAATATAACTTACAAATTGGACATTTCGCCAATATTACTAGTTTTCTCTGCAGTAAAAGCGAAATAAAATCCTCATGTATCACAATGAAAGAATATGTACTTCAAGGACACAAATATTTAGTTTAAGATTCAACGTAATCGTTACAAACAGATTATATAAACAATAACTTGGGTGCGGTGATCAACCTCAGAAAAAAAAATTTCAAGTGAGAATGCCTAAATCTCACACAGGAGTAATACTCAGAATTAAATAAATCATAAATTAACAATTACTACTTTTATATACATTTTAATAAACAAGTTGCAAAATTTTGGATTTTGTCAAGTCTGCAGTTTTTATCCATTAAATTTTAATTTTTCTTTGAAAAATTCTATATTTAATAATCGTTTAAAATAATGTTAATTACAATAATAATTGCGAGTTGGTGACACATATTCTTGGTGAAGAATTATCATTGAGCTACTTGCAACATGATTCAGGAGGATATGAATTTTATTTCCGTTAAAAAATGCTGTATTCAATATTTCTTTGTAATATTATTATTAACGACAACAATATTTAACGTTCACACTTTTTTGTGTTTACAAATCATAATTTTAAATTTATTTGAAGGTAGTATGATCAGAAAAAAACCGTGAGATTGACATAATTCAAAAATTCACAATTTGTTTATTAAAATGTTTATGGAAATATTCAATGGTTATTTATAGTTATTTCTTATTTTGAAAATTACTCCTGTGAGACAGTGGGGCATTCTTACTTTAAAAAAAAGTTTTCTTCCGCGGTCGAGCAGCATCGCGCATCTAAGTAATTGTCTATAACTTGTTTATAATAATTGGCTTAAATCTCACACTAAATATTTACGTTCCTAAAACACGTGTACTTTCATTCTATTACATGACGATTTCATGTCGATTTTTGCTTGAGAGAAAAACAGTAGTATTGGGAAAAATATTTTATTTTGTCGTTATAATTGTTCATATAATTAATTTCATATAATGAAATTAAAAAATCAAGCCTAATAATTGATAACTTTGGCGGTTCGACGGTCAAAATTGTTTATTAATGATGCATTACATATCGTCGATGTTTCGGACTGGTAACAGTCCCTCTTCAGACTCTAGAGAACAATTACAGAGGTTACAAACAAGTTTTTGATGTGGCAAATGCGAAAGAACAATTACACATACTATACATTTAATCAAAGTCGAGAATTTCATAACAAATTATAGTAGCAAGTTCAGTTGAAAAATTGAAAAAAAATAGGTATTTTGAAACATTAAAAATCAGTGTCGTGACAAAATATATTTGAAATAATCATAAATGGATGAGTTCATTTAGGTGTTTATAAAATTAATAAGAGAAGATAATCTTATTATTCAGACTGTGAATGAGCCTCGATTGAAGATATTGATAAGAAATATTTCTTTAAGACTCAATTTTGAAAAATTCTATCAAAAAATTTGGTTAGAAGCTGTTGTATGAGAATTGAGACCACAACCTCAAGAGTTCAGTTTTGGAGGCATGTTTGAAGCTTTCTGTTGTCGGGTACTATTGTTTTGTACATAAAAGTGAAACTTGAAAAATAAATTTCAATACATGCTCAAGCCAAATCCGTTCAGGAAAATAAAGTTGTAGATATTGTTCATTAAAGTGAATTGAGGATCAACGAGGGGGACCGCCTGGTTTCGTAGATTTGAGGTTATATACTGAGGCGTAAGTTTTTGTAAAGGAAATGGGTCATTGCAGTCACGTGGTACAGACGAACGCGTGACGTATGTAAGTTAGTTACGGCATGTTTACCTACAGCTATCCTCGTGAAAAATTTTTCTACGTCTTTTTTATGTTCTTTAATATTTATCATGAGTTCCCTTTTAGTTTGTCCTATATAAACCCATCCACATTGATTGCAAGTTAGTTGGTAGATGACGTATCTTCGGTGTCCTTTTTCCAAGGGGTCTTTTTCAGATTTGTATATCCTGTTAATTTTATTGCCTGTTTCAAAATCTATCGATTGTTTAAAATCTTCAAAACTGTGATTTATTTTCTTGAAAAAAGTTTTGATATATGGCACGGCGATCACTTTTTTTGGCTCATTAACGTTGTCACTCCTATGTTGGTAATTTTTGCTTTTAGATATCGGAGATTTTTCGCAATATTAATTTAGTCTTGCAACCTATAAGCCCTTGCTGATATCTGTCTTGTATTACAGTTTATTTGACAAGAGCTAGGTTATCCTCGTGGAATCTTTGATCAGCTATCTATCTACCAGAGAATAAATTATGCTTGGCTTAAAAGGGATCGGATGATGTGAATGAAAATGTTGATAACGCCCCGGCCAGGTCGGTTTTCTATACCAGTTTGTGATTACATGTCCATCTTCCACCATAAGCGCAATATCGATAAAATTTATATTATTACTGCCTACCGAGCTTTCTAGAGCAAACCTAAGATCCGGTCCGACCCTTTTGGATCTGTCCAAGACGTCGACAACCTTATCTTCAGGTATACAAATGAAAACGTCATCCATACACCTGAAAAAAAGGTACATCATAGGGCAGATTCCTGAGGATCTCGCCTTCTATATCTTCCAAAACCAAATTCGCTGTGGTCGCAGATATGGGTGACCCCATCAGTACTCAGATTTCTTGCTTATAGGCCTTATCCTAAAATTGTACATAGGCGTTTTCTAACACAAACGAAGTCGCTTCTACAAAGGCTCTCTCGATCAGACTTGTGTGTTCTTCAATTTGTGCCTATCGTTTGTTCATACATTCTATTGCTTTTTTTTCTCGAAATGTTCATAAATATTGATTCCTCGTCTAAACAAATGATGGTGAAACTCTCCGGTACAATAGCATTTTCAATTTTTCGAAATAATATCCCAGCTGTTTTTGATATATGTGTTAGTTTTCCCTAGAAAACTAACTGAATAAAAACTAACTAAAATGATGAATAGATTTTTAACTTTACTGAAATCTTCGTGAGCATATAATTAACAATTTTATCCAGCATCATGAATAGTTTGAATAATTATTTTCGATTCTTATCTGAAACAGCAAACCAGGGTAACCAGACAAAAAACTTGTGTAATAGACTTTGAAGGGATTTTTGAGAGCCTTCATTCTAAAATATTGAACTCTACTCTTGGGTTTTACCTTTTCTAACTCAATATAAGTGATATCTGTGAATCTTAAATGTTTAAAAAATTGTGTGAATATTATATAGCAATTTTTTTATTTTCAATTTGTAGTTTGAGACAGGTGCGTGACGAGACACTCTACGTATTTTTTATTTATGATTTCTAAACGAAGTCGTCTGAAATTTGTAAACATTACTTAATTGTACTTTAAGTTCACACTTTACTGAGATATTTCTAAACAAAATTTATTACTCAAAGGAGAACTGGAAAGTAACTGAGAATTGAAGTCAAGTTTTTGTCAATCATCTAAATAGAGATTTGGAACTCAAAGGATTTTTAAAAATTTTCAAATTTACGGGAGTTACGCAATATTGGTTACTGGGGATGAATTTTTTTTGAATTATCAATATTTCTGGAACCGATAATTGGATTTTGATAAAACTAGGAGGTATTACAAGTGGAATTATATATTTTGAGAATATGATACATCGAAAAACAATCTCAAAACTTTGCCCAAAGAAAGGTTAGAAAAAAATTTGATTACATTTTTTCTAAAACTCTCCCTTTCTAAATTTTTAAATTTGAATATAAGGATTCCTTATGAATTCATTTTTCATAAAAAAAAACTTTATAGAAACTCTTCTGCGTCCGAACATATTGTCATTTCAGTGAGACCGTAATGATAATTATTATAAACAAAATCTATCAACAAACACTCAACATTATGTTGTAATGCATGTGTCGGATTTAAAATTATTTGCTTTCATTGGCAAAGTGATACATGCTCATAGATGTATGTCTTCTGATATCATTCGTTAATTTTCTAAACAAATCATGTCAACAAATTCCTTGTGTGGACATTTACAGGTAAAAGAGATCGCTTTCTCCTTTAATTTTTCTTAAATTATTTTGCCAGTGAGATTTCGTAATGAAACTTTGTCATTTGATATTATTTGTAAATTTTAGAAACAAATTGTATAAGCAATTGCGAAACATAGATATTCAAAGTCAAGAAGAAATGATTTTTCTCCTAATTTTCTTAAAATGATTTTGCCAATGATAGCAGTGACATGATGTGATGCCTATAAATGTGTACACAGGGGCGATGATGTAAGTTTTTCACTTTCACTTTCACTTTCACTTTTCCAAAATTCACGCCCGTTACCTTTTTTAAAGAAATTTCAATTGTTACAACAATTTAAGAGAACACAGACAACGTGAATTTCGAAAAAGTGTAAGTGGGTATGAAGGTGAAAATGTTACATAATTGCCATTATCTAACTTTTGTTTATATAACTTGTTCATGAATTTAATAAATAGTATAGAATAATAGTTTTTTACCGCTAAAATCAACTGGCAATATAATTCAAGGCGCATTAAGAGGAAACATTATTGTTTGTTGACTTCAAATGTCAACACTGGGAATTTTTCTTACGTAATTTGTTCATAAAATTAGAAAAATCATAATTTCGGAAGACATACTTTTATGATCAAGTATTACTTTGTCAATAATGGCAAGTAATTTTAATGCCGAAATATCCATTGTAAATGAACAATTCATATTGTTTAGTCCTTGTTGATAGAATTCTTCAACAATAATTATCATTTTAAGTACAATTTTTAGTTCCACACACCTCTTCGCATCAAATAAAAGCCACACTGAGCATAGAAAAATTTGTTTTCAAATTAAAGATGAATTCAAAAGGGTCTCTGTATATCCTCATACAAAAATAATTAAAAGAGGAGAATTTCATGAAAAATTGAATCAACAATTTTTAAAAAAATTTTCAGAAAAAATCTTGCATTTCCTTTTGGTAGTATTAAATTCTCGAAATACATTAATTCAAATCTAATACCTCTATGATCAAAACTCAATTCTTGGTTTTAGAAATAAACGGTTAAAGTTGTATAATATGCCAATATAAGTGTCTGTGAAGTATACACTTCTTCAAAAAAGATCTTATGTTCACACACTCAAGTTAAAGTACTGAAAATGAAATGATTTTTCATGAGATCTATACTGCATAGACACTTATATCATCATAGTACAAAACTTTTACTATTCACTCGGATCAGAAAAAAAAATTATTCAATTTAAAATAACGAAGAAAATGACAGTCTTCGTGATTTTGCCATTTTCGGTACTTCAACTCGAGTGTGCGAACGTAATATAATTTTTGATGAGGTCTATACTATATAGGAACTTATATCATCCTAATATACAACTTATGCCATTCACTCGGATCACAAATAAAAAATTATTCGCTTCGAAATAAGGATAAAAATTTAATTTTTTTGTGATTTCGACCTTTGACCTCGTGCGAAATGAGAGAATTTTTCTTTTTCACTTAAACTTTCAGAAAGTCATTTTCGTAGCTACTAAAAACTTTTCAGCCCCCACCGCAAAAAATGCTAACATTTATTATTTTCGATACTCCCTATTGACCAGTCAAATCCCAGTCACTTTCTATTTTTCCTTTAAATAATAAATTTTTTATAGAAATATCTCAGTAAATTATGTACTTATATCAAAGCACAATTGAGTAAAGTTTCAAAATTTCAGACGACTTTATTTAGAAATTATAAATAAAAATGTATGCAAAATGACTTATCACGCACCTGCCCGAACTACAAATTTAAAATGAAAAATTGCTGAATAACATTAGCTCCATTTCTTAAATATCTGTTATTCATAGATTTCACTTATATTGAGTTACAAAAGCTAAAAATCCAGAGTCAGAGTTCAATATTTTAGAGTTGAGGATTTGAAAAATCATTTCAATGCCTATCCGATAAGTTTTTCAACTAGTAGTGCTGCATTTCTATTTTAGGAAAAAACTCAAGGATAAATATTCTGAGTGTTCATAACACGGAATAAAATTGCTAATTGTATACATAAGAAGATTTTAGCACAAATATTTCGTCTAGGGTTTTGTCTTGATGACACACAATCAAGACATTTTCAAGACTCGCTGAAGATGTCTTGAAATCGAATCGATTTTATTCCATTTATTGTTACTATGACACTTGTTTCGCAAATTTACCATACTATAAAATGAGAGGATATTCTGAAATACTAAAGTCAAAGTACTTTGTTAAGATCTTCGAAATTTTTGTGTTCTATCATAGTCGCATCGTCTTGTCACGCGAACTTTAGCAACGTGTAAAATTCATATCCATCACAAATAGATATACATTCCTTGATCTCTTAGTTTTATAACTTCATACTCTCTTGGGTCACCTTCAATTTAAAAGAAATGTTTTAAGGCGGTTATGTATTTTTTGATAGAATTGTATTCTCAAAATATATAATTTCTCTTTTATTATCTCCAGGTTTCATCAAAATTCAATTTTTGATACCAGAAATATCGATAATTAGGGAAAATTCAACCACAAAATTCAATATGACGTAACTCCCGTCATTTTGGAAAATTTCGAGAATCCATTAAAATCCAAATGTTTCTTATATAGTTTATAATTTCTTATAATTTCACCAAGTTTCATGAATCAAACTACTGGTCCACATCTAGCTTTTTTTGAAACGCTGCAATCATTAAGATAACTAATAGACTGCCAATCACTGTCAATGTTCAATGATTTGTGACTTCTTTCAAAATGATGGGTCCGAAGTTAAAAGGGTTCATGTGTGACAATGTGAGTAAGGAAAATTCTCAAACAAATAAAAATATTTAAATCTAGAAGGCCTAATCGAAATTATGAACGTAGGCGCTTTTAGTGTTATTAAAAATTGAAAATATCATAAGCAGGAAATTCAATACTGACTGATTTATAGCAAAGTACCGCAGAGGCACAAAAGTTTTCTGACATCATCAAAAAATTAATGAAAAGCTGTATAGTTGACAATAAAACCTTCAGACAATATGAAATGTTACTAGAAATAACTAGAAAATTACTAATTCGATTTGTCGAAGCATTGACTAATTTGATAGAGGAATATTATTAATACTTAGGGCTCTATGTATTAATTGCAAAAAGATTATTGCAATGAGATACGAGTCAAATAGAAATGCTAAAAAAAAAAACGTGATTGTGTAACATTTTCAACTTTATTAAAACTGTAAGAAGGCTATATTGTGGAAATTGTGAACAGGCTACGTGACCTTCATCAAGATAACATATTTATATGTTACTGCTTGGAAATTGAAAGAGGATAATCATTTAGTCAATTAATCTATTTCATCTCACTTTATTCACGTCACGACCTTACTGATAAACAGATTGTATTTTCATGTTGCGAAAGCTTCAGACTTCAGGGACGGACATTCTTCGTTTCTATAAATTGGGAAACCATAAGTTTGAAACTTCAGACGACGTCGATGAATAAACTTTCAAATAAATTACGATTCTTTTCTCTGACAATCCACATTTTATATTTTGAAAAATACAATTTTTTATTCATTCATTTACAATTATTGCATTTTATTCTGAGAAAAATTGAAAAACATAATAATAATTGTTGAATGTGGAATTTAAAAATTGTGGAATGTGCGACAAAATGATAGTGATCGACCCCTATTCAGATTTTCTCACAAAGAAACGGTTTTCATGAAACATCAATTTTGCACATCTCCATAATGTAGATTTCATACGTTTGTTGTTGAGCAGGTTTTTTTGGTTCCATCAATCCTACACGTCAAATCGGATTTCATAATTTCAAGAAAAAATTTCGTAAGACAGTCAACTTTTTTTTCGGTGAATATTTCGTTGAGGATATTTCTTTATAGCATTTAAAATTTCTATTTGCCCAAACCTTAGTTATTCCAAAATTCAATATCAAGGTGAAGTGAAGGTCAAAGTGAGAAAAAACAATTGAGTCGGCATGAACCATTACTTTAAAACGTTTTTGGGGTTGCTAAATCTGAATATTAGGGACATTTTTACTCCATCGGATAGGGATGAAGGTCATTCCGAGGTCAAAATTGAGAAAACCTTGGAATTGGAGAAAACCTCTACTCTTAGACGTTTTTGAGGTCGCTGAATCCGAATTCGGGGTGAGTTCAACCCAATGAGATCAGGATCAAGGTCATGTCAAGGTCAAAAAGAGCAAAAACTCATTTAATCGAAGGAAACCGCTCTTCTAAGGCGTTCTTGAGGTCGCTCAATCCGAATCTGGGGTCATTTTCACCCCATCAGGTGAGGATCAGGGTCAAACGAATTTGTCCAAACAGAGTTTTGTTACAATTTCTGAATCCTTACATTAAATATCGGGAATTATCCCTACATTCACTGTTTCTTACGGTATCCAACCTTTCTTTCCTCGAAGAATCTTACGAGCGGTTTCCTTTCACGCTTTACTCCGTTCTCATCACATTCTCTCTTCAATGACGAGCAGTAATCAGCCATCATATTTACATCTCATCGATCTTGATATCTCATTTCTATTGTCTTTACGTCTTGATGGTACCTCTCCCCTTGCTCCTCACTAAAATCTCCTAAATTCATTGGGAAGTAATCCATATGTGAGTGCAAATAGTGTAACTTGGGGCTCATCAAACACACTAGTTTTTTGTAAATCGCTATCATCCGACCTACTATTTCCTTAATCGATTTTCTTAGCAATTTGAGAAGATACATTATGAGTTTTGAAACATCTTCTTATAGCAACCTTGATAGTGAATATAACTGAATAAATTAGTGTGATACAGCACAGGAGAATAAATCCGTACACATCTAAAAGAGCAACTTCCCACCAATATAGCTTAACTGCTGTTGATCTTAAAGAATTTTTTCCATTTCTCAAGACATATTCAACCCAAAAAATAGCCGTACTCATAGGACTCATGGGCCGATCGCGAAAAAGTTGCTATTAACGTACTGCAGCTTCCCTAAAAATTTTTTAATAAATTCTATTCTCATTAATTCTATTTCAATCCAGCCTTTTGTAACCCCACCAAAAAAAGAGATTCCTTAATACACGTTTTTATTATACCGTTATGCCAAATTTTTTTCGGGTTAAACGTAACAAATTTGGTTTTAAACTCGTTATAGTACCGGTGATCAAGGAGTTTATATGGCAAGAGTAAGTAAAGGATGTGTAGAAGAAGGCATGGATTTTATATCAATCTAGAAGTCGCGTGCTGCTCATTCAAACGACACACTCTTTCCACAACACCGGTCCGACACGGGTCGCTGATCAATCTCTCTAGAAATCACCCCAGGAGAAGAGCTTCACAGGGCCACCATACATCACGATTCACACATAAACACTTAAACTGACTGATAAATCCATAGGTAGATCCATAATCTTTATGTCAACCACATCCACTAAGAAAAGCTCTCCACGAGGGTCCATAAGTATCTAAAATCTTTCGTTTCAGGCATCACTCTTCTTCTTATGAATAATTGTCCTCCACATATTCCTATCCTTTCAAACATCTTTTGCTTTCTTTACATCCATAAATTTTTCCAAGCAAGCTCTTGTGTCTCTACGACTCTTTATATCTCTTCGCTTTAGAGTTTCATTTACACATCCCAGTCATGCTTTCATCGTTCTACCTCTGAGTACGCTACCATTCACCTCATCTAAATACACTTGCTTTGTTAAACGTCCTCCATTCATTCTCTCAGCATGACGAAACCATCTCAGTACCACCAAACTTCGGTCAATCAAAGGACAGTATGAAAACATAGCCAGAAACAAAGGAGTAATGAATTTCTTTTTTGAAACTCACCTATATTTAGAATCATTGAGAATGGAATTGAGAGCTTCATCTGAAAATCTTGTAGTTATTTTGTTGTAATCCATCCGGATACCAATATTTTTGTTCACAAGAGTTGCTACATTTCGAAATTGGTCAGAAAATAACGGTATCCCTATTATGGGAACTTTATAATAGAGAGCTTCCTGTATTCCCAACATACTACCATGAGTTATGAATAATCGTATGTTTTGGTGTTCTGTGAAAAGTAGAAATATGAAATATTATTGTTTACCCAAAAAGCGACTACGTACACTCTAAAAAATAGTATTCTCTTATTTATGGTATCATTTTTTGCTGGTATTATTTTAGACTCGAGGCGTACTGTTTTTGAACAGGATAACTTCATGCTGCTATTTTCAGTGTGAAACAAATGACTGCGGGATCCCACCAGTAGTATCATTTTAAGACTGAAGTGAATCAATTAAGTATGACTCGAGACTCTTTCTTTTCTGAGTCTTATTTTAATACCTGAAATCAGCCCTGAAATAATACTTCTTTTTTACAGTGTAAGGGACTGAGCATACAATTCTTTTTTGTTATACTTAAGACAGGTATTTGAGGGATCCATGAGGACATTCGCACATCTTCTGGTAGGCCTGGGAGAAGCTTAGTCTTGTCTGCAATTTCCATGAGCTCTGTTATAGGAGAAATTTTTGAAAAGTTACGATAAGAATTGACAAACGTTAATGTCACAGTTCTTTCGATTTCTCGAATGCTCGGTATATCAGGACTCAAATATTTTCTCATTGCCTGGGTTTGTTCCTTATCTGTGTACATGAAGTATCGGTATTCAGAAATATGAGATTGAAGTGTATTTTTAAACCTTTTCCAAAAATTTGAAACAGTATAATTATATGCCCATTAAAGCGGCTGTGTAAATAGCAGAGGCTGTAAAGCTTCCAACTCCATCACCAGTTCATGGCAATTCTACATTCGTAGCAACAGTTATCACAGGCACCTTGAAGACATAGCCTAATTCAATGTAACAATTTGCTCCAAACACCTGTGAATTAATTTTTTTCTCACATATTCTTGCATTGAACAAATTTATCATAGTTTGTCAGATTCAAATATTTTCGTAAAATAATTTGTTTTCTTCACTTTTTATACTAACCTCGGTGATAACAAGGTCGTAAGGTGGCTTAGCAGATGGATTTTTGATTAGATGATTTGATGATGATTTATTATTTTTGATGCATTTCTTGAAGGGACAATAGGTTAAAACTTTAATTCCCAGCAACAAATGCATAAAAGTGTACGGGATCTCCGCACTCTCGTGAAGCACATTCGATGGTCATATTGTTCACGTAATCAACTCTAGTGCCATTTAAATTGACAAAAGTTCTGTAATTCTTTGGTGGGTTTTTCAATGGAAAATGTGTGATAACGTCGACCTGATGCCCTTCTTTCGCTAAGCCTTTCATCAAAGCACTGAACACATTATCGTGACTTTTTCTATTGAAAGGAAAAACACCCAATATTCTTTTCGTATATGTCTCCGTAATATCCAGATAAATAATGAATAATAATACAAGTGATTTTTGAGAAGAAGACATGTTTCTTGTTACATTAGAAACCTATTCCACACTTTGATGATGATGGTTTATAATCACTTGTAGGAAAATAACTCCACCAACTCACTTATAGTAATGGCATTTTCTTATATTCTGTAGTTGATTTATTTTCTACACTTTTATCTAATTTAGGCTAAATTGATGTTTGTACTTTATCTTATCACTTTATCACACCCAAATTTTTTTGCTTGTACATGACCAAACAGTATAAAAACAATAAAAACTTTGAGTTCAGAGTCATAAATGGCTTAAGAAGCTAATTTTGTTTTCTAAACATAAGTATAAATCCAAGAAAAATAGGTGTTCGAAGTTTGGGCCAGTGTCCTTAGTTAGGTGATTCGACGGTGTTCACAAAATACGTGATTATGTTGCATTTTTTCAAGATGCTTGTGTGGATTGTTGCTTTTCGTGAAGGAATGCGGAAAATTTTGTGAGAGACGACTGATAGAGAATAAAATAAGCTTCAAAATGGGTCTTCATCGAATCCTCTGTAACTCGTTTGAAACTTATGAATTTGCTAATTAACTATAGGGTTTTCTCTATTACGTCCTAGCTACAATGCTTATTCTTAATGTAAGAAAATTGTGATAGTATTTTACATAATGGGCCCTTAAAGTGACTGCTCAAAAGTATTTAGAAAACATATTTTTGGTACTCTGATTTCATAACTAACTGAGGGGCGGGGGACCCCTCTTTTTAAAACAATAGTACTTTTTGAAAAATCTGTTGGTAATTCAGCATTTGCCGAATTGCCTAAGACGTAGTGATTCTTCTTAATAAAATATTAGTCAGATTAGAATTTCTTTCTCTCCATTTTTAATAAGAAATTGTTACAAACAGTAGTTTATTTCCATAACTTTTCCGAAAAATGTGAAAAAATAGAGCACATCCGAGGGCCAGCAAGGATGTTAATTATTTTTGCAACATTTGCTCAGAAATTCTGGAATCGACACTGCCTTTTCCGAAAGCACTTAGTATAATAAATGATTAGTTGATTTTCTTAGCAATTTGAGAAGGTGCAGTAACAGTTTTGAAACATTTTCTTATAGCAACCTTGATAGTGGATATAACTAAATAAATTAGCGTAATACAGCTCAGGAGAATAAATCCGTACACATCTAAAAGAGCAACTTCCCACCAA